>JAWNLL010000244.1:0-268388 GCA_035042425.1 Drosophila flavopinicola | reverse complement strand
CATCTATCCTTCTTTTATCTGCTATCTATCATCTATTTATCTCAGATCTATCTTTCATTTATCTTACATCTATCTTCAATATATCTCCTATTTATCTTGTTTTTCTATTTTGCTTTTAAGATCAACTTCCCTCTATTAATCCCTCATTTATCTCCCATCTATCCTTCATTTATCTGCTATCTAGCATCCATTTATATTCGTTATATCTTTCATTTATCTTACATCTATCTTCAATATATCTCCTATTTATCTTGTTTTTTCTATTTTGCTTTTAAGATCAACTTCCTTCTATATATATCCCTCATTTATCTCCCATCTATCCTTCTATTATCTGCTATCTAGCATCCATTTATATTCGTTATATCTTTCATTTATCTTACATCTATCTTCAATATATCTCCTATTTATCTTGTTTTTCTATTTTGCTTTTAAGATATATCCCTCATGTATCCCTTCTATTTATCCTCATTTTTCTTCCATCCATCCTTCTATTATCTGCTATCTATCATCCATTTATCTCAGATCTATCTTTCATTTATCTCACATCTATCTTCCATATATCTCCTATTTATCTTGTTTTTTCTATTTTGCTTTTAAGATCAACTTCCTTCTATATATTCCTCATTTATCTCCCATCTCTCCTTCATTTATCTGCTATCTAGCATCCATTTATCTTCGTTATATCTTTCATTTATCTTACATCTATCCTCAATATATCTTATATCTATCTTGATTTTCTATTTTGCTTTTAAGATATATCCCTCATGTATCCCTTCTATTTATCCTCATTTTTCTTCCATCCATCCTTCTATTATCTGCTATCTATCATCCATTTATCTCAGATCTATCTTTCATTTATCTCACATCTATCTTCAATATATCTCCTATTTATCTTGTTTTTCTATTTTGCTTTTAAGATCAACTTCCTTCTATATATCCCTCATTTATCCCCCATCTATCCTTCTATTATCTGCTATCTAGCATCCATTTATATTCGTTATATCTTTCATTTATCTTACATCTATCTTCAATATATCTCCTATTTATCTTGTTTTTCTGTTTTGCTTTTAAGATGTATTCCTCATGTATCCCTTCTATTTATCCCTCATTTATCTCCCATTTATCCTTCGTTTTTTGCTATCTAGCATCCATTTATCTTCGATCTATCTTTCATTTATCTTACATCTATCTTCAATATATCTCCTATTTATCTTGTTTTTCTGTTTTGCTTTTAAGATGTATTCCTCATGTATCCCTTCTATTTATCCCTCATTTATCTCCCATTTATCCTTCGTTTTTCTGCTATCTAGCATCCATTTATCTTCGATCTATCTTTCATTTATCTTACATCTATCTTCAATATATCTCCTATTTATCTTGTTTTTCTGTTTTGCTTTTGAGATGTATTCCTCATGCATCCCTTCTATTTATCCCTCATTTATCTCCCATCTATTCTTCATTTATCTGCTATCTAGCATCCATTTATCTCAGATCTATCTTTCATTTATCTTACATCTATCTTCAATATATCTCCTATTTATCTTGTTTTTCTATTTTGCTTTTAAGATCAACTTCCTTCTATATATCCCTCATTTATCTCCCATCTATCCTTCTATTATCTAATATCTAGCATCCATTTATATTCGTTATATCTTTCATTTATCTTACATCTATCTTAATATATCTCCTATTATCTTGTTTTTCTGTTTTGCTTTTAAGATCAACTTCCTTCTATATATCCCTCATTTATCTCCCATCTATTATTCTATTATCTGCTATCTAGCATCCATTTATATTCGTTACATCTTTCATTTATCTTACATCTATCTTCAATATATCTCCTATTTATCTTGTTTTTCTATTTTGCTTTAAAGATCAACTTCCCTCTATTAATCCCTCATTTATCTCCCATCTATCCTTCATTTATCTGCTATCTAGCATCCATTTATCTCAGATCTATCTTTCATTTATCTTACATCTATCTTCAATATATCTCCTATTTATCTTGTTTTTCTGTTTTGCTTTTAAGATGTATTCCTCATGTATCCCTTCTATTTATCCCTCATTTATCTCCCATCCATCCTTCTATTATCTGCTATCTATCATCCATTTATCTCAGATCTATCTTTCATTTATCTCACATCTATCTTCAATATATCTCCTATTTATCTTGTTTTTTCTATTTTGCTTTTAAGATCAACTTCCTTCTATATATTCCTCATTTATCTCCCATCTCTCCTTCATTTATCTGCTATCTAGCATCCATTTATCTTCGTTATATCTTTCATTTATCTTACATCTATCTTCAATATATCTCCTATTTATCTTGTTTTTCTATTTTGCTTTTAAGATGTATTCCTCATGTATCCCTTCTATTAATCCCTCATTTATCTCCCATCTATCCTTCATTTATCTGCTATCTAGCATCCATTTATATTCGTTATATCTTTCATTTATCTTACATCTATCTTCAATATATCTCCTATTTATCTTGTTTTTCTGTTTTGCTTTTAAGATGTATTCCTCATGTATCCCTTCTATTTATCTCCCATTTATCCTTCATTTATCTGCTATCTAGCATCCATTTATATTCGTTATATCTTTCATTTATCTTACATCTATCTTCAATATATCTCCTATTTATCTTGTTTTTCTGTTTTGCTTTTAAGATGTATTCCTCATGTATCCCTTCTATTTATCTCCCATTTATCCTTCATTTATCTGCTATCTAGCATCCATTTATATTCGTTATATCTTTCATTTATCTTACATCTATCTTCAATATATCTCCTATTTATCTTGTTTTTCTGTTTTGCTTTTGAGATGTATTCCTCATGCATCCCTTCTATTTATCCCTCATTTATCTCCCATCTATTCTTCATTTATCTGCTATCTAGCATCCATTTATCTCAGATCTATCTTTCATTTATCTTACATCTATTTCAATATATCTCCTATTTATCTTGTTTTTTCTATTTTGCTTTTAAGATCAACTTCCTTCTATATATCCCTCATTTATCTCCCATCTATCCTTCTATTATCTGCTATCTAGCATCCATTTATATTCGTTATATCTTTCATTTATCTTACATCTATCTTCAATATATCTCCTATTTATCTTGTTTTTCTGTTTTGCTTTTAAGATGTATTCCTCATGTATCCCTTCTATTTATCTCCCATTTATCCTTCGTTTTTCTGCTATCTAGCATCCATTTATCTTCGATCTATCTTTCATTTATCTTACATCTATCTTCAATATATCTCCTATTTATCTTGTTTTTCTGTTTTGCTTTTAAGATGTATTCCTCATGTATCCCTTCTATTTATCCCTCATTTATCTCCCATTTATCCTTCGTTTTTCTGCTATCCTAGCATCCATTTATCTTCGATCTATCTTTCATTTATCTTACATCTATCTTCAATATATCTCCTATTTATCTTGTTTTTCTGTTTTGCTTTTAAGATGTATTCCTCATGTATCCCTTCTATTTATCCCTCATTTATCTCCCATTTATCCTTCATTTATTGCTATCTAGCATCCATTTATATTCGTTATATCTTTCATTTATCTTACATCTATCTTCAATATATCTCCTATTTATCTTGTTTTTCTATTTTGCTTTTAAGATGTATTCCTCATGTATCCCTTCTATTTATCCCTCATTTATCTCCCATCTATCCTTCATTTATCTGCTATCTAGCATCCATTTATCTCAGATCTATCTTTCATTTATCTTACATCTATCTTCAATATATCTCTTATTTATCTTGTTTCTCTCTTTTGTTCTTAAGATCAACTTCCTTCATTTATCTCCCATCTATCCTTCGTTTTTCTGCTATCTAGCATCCATTTATCTTCGTTATATCTTTCATTTATCTTACATCTATCTTCAATATATCTCTTATTTATCTTGTTTTTCTATTTTGCTTTTCAGATCAACTTCCTTCTATGTATCCCTCATTTATCTCCCATCTATCCTTCATTTATCTGCTAACTAGCATCCATTTATCTTCCCTACATCTGTCATTTATCTCGCATCTATCGTATACAAATGTATCTGCATCCGTAAATGCACCTGCATCTGTATCTGCATCTGTATCTAATCTACACTGATAGAGCTGCTGCCCCTTTTGTGGGCCAATGCTGATGATGATGATGATGATGCGCTGTCGCAGGTGGGCGTGGCACCTGTGTGGCATCAGGGAGTGTGGGCTAATGTCGCTGCAATTAAGCGGCAGCCACTGTCGTCCATCAATCATGGCCATCATGTGGCAAAGACGACATTGCTGCTGGGGTTCGAGTATGTTGACCCACAATGGGCCACAAATTAGGCGGTAATGTTGCTACGTCTGTGCTGCTATGCAAATAGAGACAGAGACAAAGACAGAGACAGATATATAGGAAGAGAGAGAGAGAAAATCAGTGGGTATTGGGCAGAAGAAGCAGGTGGCGCTCGTCTACGTTGACTGACTGCTAACTGGGCAACAAGCACGACAACAACAACAGCAACAACTTGACAACAACAACAACTTGACAAGAGGACGCCCCACAAGCGACGTGCCGTGAAATAAAATCAGAGATAAAAGTCGCACGTCCAAATGGGGCAGCATCAACTGTGGCTAAGAGCAACGGCAAAATGGCAAATGGCAAAAATAGTTAAATAGTCGACTTAGGCAAATTGGCACGAGGCGATCGCAATGGCAAAACAGCAACTGGAAAACGAGCAGCAGCAACAACAACAACAACAACAACTCGCCAGGAGTCGCAGCAATCGGAGCAGCAACTGGCGGCAGGTGAGTTGAGGAATTACAATGATGCGATGCCAGTCATAGAACGAGGCGACGTTAATAGATTTACACGCCAACTGAAACAAGCAAGCAAGCAAGAAATGAAAGACAACAACAACAGCAACAGCAACAGCAAGACGGCAGCAACTGTTGCTGATGATGCCAAATTGAAAAGTAGACTGCGCATGCGTGGAATGGGAATGAGAATGAGCACAGAATCAAACAGCACAAGAACTCAAACTCAAACTCAAAATCCACAAGACAAAAAGCAACAAACAACAAACGTACACAGTGAAGAATGGCAAGGAGCTAAAGCACAAATACTAATGCACACAACACACAAACACAACACACAACAAGTGGGGAAGGATTATATTCGGTGTGCCGAAGATTTTATACTCTTTTTGAACCCTTAGGCAATTTTCACACTGCCAACTGCACCACCGAAATATTTAATAACGCATATCTTTGCTAATTACAACTGAATCGATTTGAAATTTTAAACATTGTTGAGTTATAAGAATGTTCAAGTGTACAAGGAAATTTAAGGCGATAACTTTGAAAATATCGGATATATGGCCAAAACCGACTTCCAGTCGTATGGCAGCTATAAGATATAGTGGTCCGATCCGGCCGGTTCCGACCAATGTGCTGTCCCCTTGAATAAGAAGTGTCTGCGCAAAGTTGCATCGCGATAGCTCAAAAACTGAGAGACTAGTTTGCATACATACAGACAGACAGACAGACAGACAGACGGACATGGCTAGATCAATTTGTTTTGTCATTCTAAGCATACTGGCAGTAACTGTTGGGAGTGACCAACGCTTCCCTATATGCATTACAAACTTCAGCACAAACTGAATACACTACTTTCTTCGAAAAGAGTATAAACACACACAGATACTCGGGGCAAATACAGTTCGGCTGAGCGACAACTGTTGCCAACTGTTTGGCTGGCAACATTGTTGCCCAGTTTGTGTCTTGTTGCTTGTTGCTTGTTGCTTGCTGCTTGCTGCCGCTGTCCGCTGTCCATTGTCGCCCATGTACAGCTAATGAAGCGAACGGTTGCGCCGTTTATGCGCATTATTTATTCCGATATCATAATGCGATAACACTCGAATCCCAAAACATGCCAAAACACAATAAGGCTCAAATCAATCTTTTATTTTATGTTTTAGCGGCACTTAATTGCTCAAATCATTGTTAAACATAATCTGGAAAAATACAAATAGTATGCATACCAAAAGCAATATCTTTCACTAGCTCATGATCCAATAACGATACATCAAATATCATATACTATCAGCATATATGTACATATATACTAATATCATATAGTTACCTCCGTTTGTGGCAACTCTATTAAAATATAACGTATGTATATAACATATATTTGATATTTTTATGTGCATGCAAACTTCACAAAAATGTAGCAGTAAATTGCTTAAAATAAATCCCAAGTTCTGTTATCAAATTAAAGTTTCACGATATCAATATGCACGTCTTTAAAAAGAAGTAAACTCTTCAAATTGAAATCGAAGTGTAGCAAATTAAGTATACGCTAAGGTGGCAACACTTGGCAACCTAAGCTAACACAAAGCAGAAGACGAAGAAGCAGAAGAAATCACAAATGACAGTTGTTATCAAGCAGTTCATAACGGACCCCATTGCCTGTTGCATACGGGGATATTGCGATAAATGTAAGCATGTGTGCCAAGTATGTGCATATATGCGTGTGTGTGTGTGTGTGTGTGTGTGTCGCATAAGCAGCGCAGGTGACGAGGACGCAGACAAAGACGAAAGCGTAGACGCAGATGCAGACGCAGACGCAGACGACGCCCGCCAAGTCAAACGTTATTTAATCAGAATCGCAAAGGCAAAGGCACAGCCAGACAGCCATACAGATAGACAGAGCGACAGACAGACAGACAGACAGACAGAGGAGAAGGACAGCGAGACAGAAAGCAAAGACGAAAGACGCAAGAGTCTCAGCAGCGTCTGCAGCGCAAAACAGCAACAACGACAGGTGCCATGGCAGCGATGTCGGCGTCGACGTCGACGTTGGCAGCAGCAGCGGCTGGAAAAAAAAACAAAATGCAGCAAGAAATAAAAGCTGGCGTGTGGAGTATGCGAACGCGCGACTGCAGCAGCCGCGACGGCCAATCAATTCTGAGAAATGAAAATGCCGTCTTCGGCATCGTTGTTGCTGCTGTTGCTGTTGTTGCTGTTGTTGCTGGCACAATTGTGCGATGCTTGGCAGTCCGCAGGCAAAGCAAAAGCCACAGAGCCACACATAAACATAAAAGAATGCGAAGAAATGCAAAATGCAAACACCACGAGCCACTTTCCAAATGCATTCATGATGTTTACCGTTGAAATGCGCCCAGTTGCCGCTCTGTCTGTGTGCCAGAGAGTGTGTGTGCGTGCGTGTGTGTGTGTGTGTGTGTGTCGGTTTCTGTCTGTGTGCAAAAGAGAGGCAGACTGAAGCTGCGACTGCGGCAGAGCCTGCTGCTGCTGCTGCTGCTGCTGCAAAACAAATGAGGAGAAAAGCACAAGAGCAGCGCAGCAACAACAATTTTAAATCAGCCACGCACACACACACACACACACAGACAAGTGCTGACAGCAGGGTTGCCAATTGCGCTGATTTTAACCATTGCAGCTGCGAATGAATGAATGCATAAAATATATATGTACATACATACATATGTATGTAGAACAAATGTAACAAAGTAAACTACAATATATAATATACAATAACTAGAGCTTTTTATTTATGTTTGCATAAAATGTACTAAAATATGGCTTGATAAAATCCACAATTAGCGATTCGTATTTAAATAACGTTGGCAACTCTGCTGGTAGCAACAACAACAAATTAGCCGACGCCGCCGTCGCCGCTTAAAGTTCAAGTTCAAGAGCGCCTTGACGTCGACTGCGCAGCCAGAAAAAAAAATATGTATAAAAATATAAGTATGTGTATTATCCTGCAGGAGCTAAAGCTGGCAATTGTAACGCTCAGTTTGTGAAATGATTCAGCATTTTTATAAGTGCAACTAATCGAGTCGAACGGTGAAGCAACAAGTGCTAATTGTGCCTGCTGCCAGTTCTATGCTGTCGACAGCGACGCTGACGTTGACTGCGACGCCGGCAGTGGCAGCGACAGCGGCGGCTGCGCCGTTGTGCTCATTTGTGCAGTTCGCGTCGCGTCGCGTCGCGTCGATATCGTTGAGAGAACGCGCGCGCCGGCGCAGCCAGTCACAGGCGGCTGCCTCTGTCTGTGTGTGTGTGTGTGTGTGTGTCTCTGTGTGTGTGTGTGTTGTCTTGAATTTCTTCTTCTGTTCCCGACAGTTACATTACGAGGCCAAAGAAAGTATCTTGGCTGGCTCGCGTGTATTTCGCGTTCGTCGCTCGACAAGTTCACACGTCTTTGGCTCGCTTGGCGCATCTATCTATTCTGTATTTGAATTCGAATTCGAATTCGAGTCCGAATCCGAATCCGAGTCCCGCATCCGAATTCCGCTCGGATCGTGAACGAGTCTCGTTTTTGTCTCGTGCGCTCGCCCAGTGCCAGTGTTGTCAGTGTATAAAATTCTTATATATTTTTTTTTGTTGTTGTTGTTGTTCTTTTTGCAATTACCGTTATTCACGACGCACACACGCACATACAGAGAGACTTGGCGCACATCGCAGTGAAGTGAGTGTTGTTGTTGTTATTATTGTTGTTGTCGTTGTCGTTGTCGGACATAACTTAGCCCTGAGTGGGTAATTAAGCTCCTAAAAAAAAAGTAGACAACTGCACAGCAAAAATACTTAAATAAAAGTATAACGTTTTTTTGTGTTTACATTGCTTTTTTTGTTGTTTTTTTTTTTTGCATTTTGATTTAATGTGCCTAAGTAAAAACACGAAAAATGTGCGCCAAAGGATGCGAATTGGACTCACAAATAGGACTCACAAGCAAAACTAGGAACACGAAGAAGAAGAAGAAGAAGAAGAAGCAGCAGCTGCATTAAATACCGCTGCAACTGCGCAGAGCCGATTAGGTCGATTCAGTGGAAGGTGGGCGGGGGGGGAAAGGAGGAGGAGGAGGAGGGGAAGAGGTGTTGCTGGGGGCAAGCGGATTCGGCATTTCATGCTTTCTAATTTTTCCCAATTAGCACAAAAGCTGTGTGTGCTCTCTGTCTATCTCGCTCTCTCTCACGCTCTCTGAGAATCGAAACCAAAATCAAAGTTTTCATTGCGGATGCGCAAGTAGCTTTTCCAGCGTTTTTCTCACAGCATTAAGCATAATCGTAAGAATCATTACACACACAAATCAAAACAGTCGAACCGACAAACCAACGAACGACCCACAAAAAGTGGCTTGTCATGATTTACTCCCCCCGCACTCTCCTCTTCCTCCTCCTCCTCCTCCTCCTCGCTCAGTTCATACTCTCGTTACTTATTGACAATTTAACCAATGCCATTCACATTCCCATTCACACACACACACACACACACACACACACACACACATGCACCTGTGTCTGTGTCTGTGTATTCCTTGTGGCATCTTTGTCTCCGGCTTTCGTTTGCCACTGAACCACAACTGAACGAAAAGTAATTTCAACGCGCGTGCAAGAGCAAGAGAGAAACACTCACTCGCACTCGCACTCGCACACACATATGTACATACATATATACATACATACATATGTGTCAAATGGCATCTAATCACTAATCAGTTGGCATCATCATCCGCGTCGCTTGGACTTTTCAACTTTTCAATGTGAAAAATACTTTATGATATTCCCCCCTCCCCCCTACCTTCTAACATCACCTTGCACAACAGTGCTGCCAATAGCGGCTATTTTCTTGCCGTCAAATCTGGCCAAAATTTTTGAGTTTTGGCTTTTTTACGTTTTTTGGCTTATTTCTTGCCTTGAATCTGAAATTCATGTTATCAGATTGAACTTTTTTGAATTCATGATTTCTTATGATCGAAATTCTGATTATTGATGATTCAGTTTTGTTCAGTATTGATAATATCCTGTTTTAAATCACTGTTGTGCATAGGACGTTGGCAGTATCAAAAAGAAAAACTTCCACAATTGAATTGTCAATTGATTTTTCATAATTTTTAAAGTATATTTAGCCTTTTGGATTCGTTAAGTCATGAAGCATTTAGAATGGTCAAGCAGGCAATTTTCGCCCGACCAAAACTAGCTTTTTTTCCTCTGCTACTTAGCAGCGAGCAGCACTGTCGCCCGCCTCGCCCCTTTCGCCCCCAAGCAGCGCTGCCCCCCCGCATTTCACCTGAGTTGCTTGGCTGGTTACCTGTTGGCTCTCTGGTTGCTCGGTTCCTCGGCTGCTTGGCTGGTTCTTATTTACGTTACGTGTTCTGCAGCGATTTCACTTCATCTTCCTCAGCGTACTTACAGATTCTGCTGCTGCTGCTGCTGCTTCTTCTACTCGCCTTATGTTTTTTTGTTCGTTGTCGTTATTTTGTTATTTATTTATTTTATTTAACTTTTTACTTTGTTGACTGGTACATTTTATGCACTCGCTTCAGACTTTAGTCCGAGAGCAAGCAAATCGTTGACAACACACACACACACACACAAATACAACACACACGCACAGTGGAAAAAGTTCGCCTTCAAGGATCAGGAGCAAAACGAGAGAGCGAGCAGGAGAGTTCAACACGAGGAAATTTGCCTTTCAACGGTAAGTTTTTGGCATCGAAGTAAGCATAATCCTCCATAATCCCAATTTGCTATTCAGTCTGACTGGCTTGAGTTGAGTTCCAATTTGGATTGGCAAATCATAAACTATACAAATCATCTAATATCCAATAGTTAAATCTAACTTTTGTTCAAAAACGAATTCTTTAGACAAATATTTCGAACGTAATTGAATCTTTTAAGGTAATTCAAGCAGTTTGTTCCTGTGTATTTGAACACATTTCATATGTGTATGTATATTTGTATGGATGGACAGCTATTCTCATAACGTGATATCAATTATACTTAATTGTTATACTGAGGATAAGAATCATTAAAAATAATGTATCATAAGCCATTCTATTAGCTTAGTGTTTAAGAGGCAGCTGGATATAGAGATTTGTATATATTTTTCTTCTACAAATTATTTTCTTACGCTTGATTCTTTTATTTCAATACAAAATACATGAAAAAAGTTAAAAGCTTAAACTACTTGAATAACACTTGTGATATTTATTCTACAACATTTTTTTTTTATTTAATCAAGAAATATTAAAACTTGCAGTTTAGATTGTTATATTTCTAATGAAATTTTCTTTTCTTCCGAGTTCGAGTTTGAGAATACATTAATTAGCAACACTGTTCCATTTTCTGCCACTCTTCCCATAGACGTTCGTTCCACCTAGTTGAGAACTACATATGTGTAGCGCAATTATGAAAAAAGATCTCCGTATTTCATTGTTGCTCTCATTCTTTTCTCACTCACCGTTTATTAGATGATAATTAGACATTAATGTGAGCCTAATGAGTTCACATATCAATCAAATCAAATCAGAAGCAATCGAATCATTTAGCGAACAATACCCACAAGATCTAAACACACACAGATACAGATACACACAGATACAGATACACACAGTGAGTGAAAGAAGAGATCGGTGTTAAATGCATTTGATCCGTCTTGGAGCGCATTAAATGCACCGTTAACTACTTCGAATTCTAATCAAGCTGATGCGACAAAACCAAAGAACGCCGCGCGGTGGCACAATAAACTCAATTCCTCGCGCCAGTTAGAAAAAAGCAAACAACACACAGATACACACACACACACACACAGAGACACTTTTAGAGAGACAGGTAAGAAACACGCGACTTGGCCATAAATGCAATGCCAAGTTGCCAGTTGCCAGTTGTTGTTGTTTTGTCTTGGTCGCATCTGTTGCAAGTTGGCAAACGGAGTTCAGCTAACAGCAACACCTGTGTGTGTGTGTGTGTGTGTGTGTCTTGTCTTGGCCTCAAATCATTTGCTTCTCTGCTGCTTGGGACACCCTAAGCAGACGTGACGCGTTCAAGTCGTTCTGGCATATACTATTTGATCTATGAGCAGACGTTGTCTCTTTTTCCATATACCCTTTGCGGCAGGGCATGCTCGACTTGTCATGCCCAACAAGACAATATATATATTATTACCTATGTGAACTCAGCTCTCAGTGTAGCTGTCTTCACTAAACTTGGTGTACATGCTTCTGTTTGATCGCATAACTATATCATATCAGTTTTGTCTAAGGAACTCTTTTGTATTTTTAAATACCTATGTGAACTCAGCTCTCAGTGTAGTTGTCTTCACTAAACTTGGTGTATATGCTTCTGTTTGATCGCATAACTATATCATATCAGTTTTGTCTATGGAACTCTTTTGTATTTTTAAATACCTATGTGAACTCAGCTCTCAGTGTAGTTGTCTTCACTAAACTTGGTGTATATGCTTCTGATTGATCGCCTAACTATATCATATCAGATACTCATAGAAACAATGCAATAACTCATGAGTTTTTGTCCAAGCTACTCTTTTGTTTTTTAAGATATGTTTGGAAAGCTTTGCAACTAAGAGATATTCGAGATGCTTTTTATAATAAAAGAATCAAAGTTGACCATAATATCATATTGTTTTCATAGAGACGATATACAGATAGTTTTTTATTTATTTTTTGAATAAATAAACTAAATAATAGTAACTTAAATAATATATATAAGTCAAAATATATTTTAATATTTAACATAACCTTAAAATATATCACATTATTCAGGGCATCTTTAAGGGCATCCAAAGTTCGTTAGCCTTTTATTTTTTCCAGTTTCTTGAAAGTATTTTCTTTATCTGTGGCATTTTTGTGTGAGCCCATCGATCTTTTTGCATCTGGCTGTTGATTGTCATTTGGAATTCATTCATTGTTTCTAGCTACTTTGTTTTTTTTGTGTGACTTTCGTTCACCAACTGTCGGCAATAAACAACATTAGCTTGTCCGGCTGCCGTTTGCCCCCCTTTTGTGACCCCCTACCCCCCCTCCCCACTTGCCCCCTTTCCGGCAGCTCTTTGATAACGCATAATTTATGAGCTGCCGCCCAAGTCAATTGGATTTTGGCCATTTGCTTATTGCCATCTTCTTTTCTACAGCGCCAAATGGCGAGAATAACTCTAAAGATACAAACACACACACACACACATGTGAGTACCTGCAGATACAGATACAATGAAAACATGCGATTGGCCTTTCTACGTAAAATGTTAATTTGCTGCTTAACAAGTTTTCAACAGAGTTTCTCGAAATCGTTGGCTTCTAACTGTTCTTTGCCTTTCTACACGCTGCAGCAACATCTGAATACGATTCACTGCTTCTTCTTCTTGCCGCTTCCCCTTCCCCCTCTTCTTCTTCTGCTTCTTGCCGCTTCTCACTCATTTCAATGATGAATGAAATGGAAATCTCGTGCATCTCGATAAGCCCCAAACGAACGAACGAAAAGGGAGAGTGAAGCGAGCTGAAGAACATGCAAGCCACATTAGGCATTCAAATTAATCCCGCATTTCAATCAAAAAGAAACTCCAACTCCAACTGTAAATTAATCAACAATCGACTCCGCATAGCCTCGCAACACACTTACATACACTTGTAATCGAATGCCACTCGATAACAATCGTGTCAGTCAAGTGCCACTGAAGCTTGCTGCCAAAATTGAGAACTTCGGCTTTGCTTTCATTACACTCGTATACTTAATAATAACAAATAACGCATACGAAGTGTGAACATCGCAAATAGAGATCTCTAATGTGTTTTTTGGCATTATTATTATTTTCCACTTAACTTACATACATATATCACATTTATTTAGAATTCACATATCTTCAGAATGTGAAATTCCCAATTCATATGATAACATTTGTTCTTTCTTCTAAACTGAACTAAGATGTAAGTGTAGTTTATTAACAAATTAAACACACTTATTATTATAATTATACTCTTTTCGAAGAAAATAGTATATTCAGTTTGTGCTGAAGCTTGTAACACATAGAAGGAAGCGTTGGTGACTCCCAAATGTTACTGCCAGAATGACAAAACAAATTGATCTAGCCATGTCCGTCTGTCTGTCTGTATGCAAACTAGTCCCTCAGTTTTTGAGCTATCGTGATCAAACTTTGCACATAGACTTATTATTCAAAGGGACAGCACATTGGTCGGAAACGGCCAGATCGGACCACTATATCTTATAGCTGCCATACAACTGGAAGTCGGTTTTGGTCATATATTCGATATTTTCAAAGCTATCGCCTTAAATATCCTTATACACTTGAACATCCTTATTACTCATTAATGTTAAAAATTTCAAATCGATTGACGAATAAATAGCAAAGATATGCGTCATTAAATATTTCGGTGGTGCAGTTGGCAGAGTGAAAATTGCCAAAAGGTTCGTAAAGAGTATAAAATCTTCGGCACGCCGAAGATAATCCATCCCCACTGGTTTTCTTTTTTTGATATTTATTGAAAATATTCATATGCCTAAGTGTTTGATATCTAATATTTATTGGAAATTATATATTGACCTGATAAGAAAATGTTCAATTTGTAATAACGCCTACTTTCGGTACTTTATTAATCTTAATTGTACGTAATATTCTCTAAATATCGCATTTGTTTGGAATGTGATATATTCACGCAATATTAATTGCACTAAGTAACTTTACACTTAGTTTTGTGTTTAATGTTTACAGTTTCGAATTCATTTTAATAATTGTAAGCATTGGAATTTGATATTCTGTGTAAACAAGTGGAAAACTCACTGAGTTCCCACTGTCAAGTGTTTTTTGCTGTGTGTGTGTGTGCATCTCAGTTTACAACACTGGCTGTGACATGCGAATCATTTCCATATTCGCATAAAATTAAAACGTTCCTTTTGGCAGTCACATGTGCCTGATGCTGATAAACAGCAGCTTGGGGCACATTCAACTATCTCGCTTCTCAGGCCTCTTTCTGCCCCATCCCCCCCTCCTCCTCTTGGGTGACTGCCAAGCACTTGTGTCTGTCAAAACAAAAGTATCCACCCCTGTCCCCAGCTCCCTGCTCCCGACCACCTGCTTCCTGCCAGCAGTGCCAGTTTTTGTGTTGTCGCGCAATTCCCAAAAGCATTTGCTGCCATCAAATGGAAAAGTTGGAAAAGCTGCAGCTGCATTTGTCACTTGTGGTACACATGTACCAGTTTTGGTACATTTTTCTAGAAAAGTACACTTTTTTATAAGATGCTCGTATTTCTTTTATATAATTTGTAACATTATAAAAAATTATATTAAATTCTTAGCAATTAATACTGAAAAGAAATCATTGCACATTCAAAGTCCATCGCTTACTCATAAATATTAAGAGCTATTATTATTATTATTTGTTCAAGTCTAAAGAATATATTAGAGGACAGACTATGTATAGCTTAAAGTAAGAAAAGAGTTTTTGTATGGCAACATTTTCATTGTACATTGTTTTTCGAAATACTGTTCACATTATTTGCTTTAAGCTGTCGGTTCTTAGAACCGCCTTTCTGCACATTCGAAATGACAACGAAATGTCTCTAAGGATATATATCCTCCTGCCTCCTCTCTCTCTCCCTCTCTCTCTCTTGTCATGCATACAATTTGCATCTTGTGGCAAGCAGAGCTGAAAATTGTTATGCTTGGCACTTGCCCAATTTCTGACAATGCAGCGCTCCAAATAATCTAATTCAATGTGCTTAACTGTGTTAAAAGAGATGGTTTATACAATGCAGGAACAGGGGCTGAGCTAAGTGCATTTCTGCTTTGAAATCCAATTTAAACTGCATGTTAAATAGTTGCAATGAAGATAGAATTGCAGTTAGGATTGTGCTGCAAAATGCAGATAAGCACACACTAAGTTAAATTTGCTAATCAAATAGAAGTTAATTGTGCTCAAATGCAGAAATAAAGGCAAAACTTTTCTACAAATATAAACACAACAATAAAGTGACTAATACTAATTTCAAACAATTTCAAATCTGTTTGTAAATTTTTACTATATTAGTGACAGTTTGACTTAATTTACTGTAAGTAAAATTTTTAAATTCATATGTCGTACATTAAGACAATCTCTTTTTACTACAGTTTTTATTGTTACTAAGTTAACTTCTCAATGCAATAATAAAGCCTTCTAATCTAGCTAAGGAAAGAATAAAAACTTGCCAATTCGCACCACTGTGCTGTAGAGCACCCAATATACATAGAGTACCCAATAATAACGATTACTCAGTGTTAGCCACTAACTAGACCAGTTCGTTGGGGCTGGTCTAGAAACCAGTTTAATTAAAATCAGGTGCAAAAGAAAGTGAACCATTTGGAAATGTATTTTCCTCTTAAGCATACATATACATATAAAAAGATATTGTATATTTTTCTGCTACTACATTTATACATTTGGACTATAATTAACATTAATTGTGGTTATTGTGGTGCAATTTTCATTGTGCAGCGACTCAAAAGCCGAACGGCAAAAAAATAAAAAATAAATAAATAAAAAAGAGATTCATAAAAATGTATAAGTAACTGCGTTTTGTTCAGTGATTTACCGTTTTACACTCGAGTGCGTGTGTGTGTGTGTGTGTGTGTCTGTGTGTGTTAAAATGCCGCTTCGATTGGAAAGTGGTCTTTTGTATAGACCATTTTCTTAAAGCCAAAAACGCCCAAAAACGGCGCTCAACAAAAAATAACAAAATGTAAAAAAATAAAATAACAAAAAAAAACCAAACGAGTTGAGAAAGAAAAGTGAAAACTGTGCGACAATTTGCTTTTCCATTTCATTTGTACGCGTATCGATACGGTAATGTGTTATTAATGAAATGTATGTATGTGTGTGTGAGTGTGTGTGTGTGTGTGTGTGTGTGTGTGTGTGTGTGTGGCTTTAATGTGCTGTGCCCCAAAAGATATTCAAGTGGCAAGTTAACCGGCTCATACCCAATTCACAGGCCACAAATGCGCTACTCTTAATTGCAACTGGCTGCTGCTGTTGCCTCTGTTGTTGCCTCTGTTGCTGCCTCTGTTGCCATTACCATTAATTAAGAGCTAGCGGAGCGTGCAACATGCACCGCCAAGCGCCAAAAACAGAGTTGCCACCGCACTCTGCCGCCACTTTCTTTGGCTTACATATTTAGGCCTAGGCCCCACTGTCTGCCAGCCAAAAGACGCCAGCCTCGCTTAAGTAGATTCCGGCCAGACCAGGCCGCACTGCACTTAATTGGGCGCCATCTGACTGGGATGGGGGCAGTGTGGGGCAGTGGGGGCAGTGGGGGCAGTGGGGGCAGCTGCCACATGCAAAGCAGTAGACGCAGTTTGTGCTTCTTTTCTAACTGCAGTCAAGCAACCGAGGAGCAAAACTAACTTCTATTGGGTATAACTAAAATGATCAAAATAACTACAAAGTTTAGCTGCTTGAATAGTTTTGGGTAGAACAAATTAAGTGTTAAGTGTTATTACTGCAATAGCCAATAAATTTTAATTTTAATTTTTTGCAAAAAATTAAGTATACGAACAGTTTTTGAATGTGTTTGTTGCTTTTAAAAAACGGCTTTTTGAAATAAAACTCAGTAGAAGACTCTTATTAGACGCAAGTAATTACATAGAATCATTCAAAGACTGTTATCTATTTTTGTTTAAATGAGAAAATATAATATAAAGTATGTTTTTTCTTTTGTAATTCTCATTGACTATAGATTTGAATTGTATGTTCTCCTTATACACATCCATCTTTTAAACACCGGTTGGTGCTTCTAAATAGTAAAGTCTGATATTCAAAGAGACTTATATTAATTCTGAGACAAAAAAGACTTTTATACTAGATCTGCCATATAAAAGTTTTCAGAACTGTTCTGAAAAAAGAAAACAAAACTTGATAGAAGTCTTTGACTGCTTTTTGTAAATAATTTTTATCACTGAATGACTTTTAATTGAAAAAATTCTATAGAAACCAGTATAAATAATAATAAAAAATAAAACTTTTTTTTTGGGGAAAATATAAATATGTAATGCAATATTTATTCTTTAACTTTAAGCAAAATGAACTGTTATTTTGTAGCATGATTAATATATATGTGTGTATAAAACCCACAACCGTTACGATCCCTGTAAACAACAACAGCTGAGAGCGTGCAACAAAGCAACAAAGCAACAAAAACAATTGAGGCAGCAGCAACGGCAACGGCAACTCTGGTGCACTTTACAGTTAGCCAGAAGAAGAAGAAGAAGAAGAAGACGAAGACGAAAAGAAGAAGAAGAAGACGAGATATTGTAATGTGGCCTATGCGTTGTCTAAGCCAAGTCTGGCGCGGCCAATTAGCCAAAAGAGTGAAAAGCGCTGCCCAAAAAAGAGAAATTAATTGGGCGCAAATTAAAGACAAATACAACAAGCAGAAGAAGAAGACAACAAATATATATGTGTGTTGAAAAAAAAAGAATATATTGTTTGTAAGCAGACAATTTACCGTTGCTAAATCGCATTTCTATTGATTCATTGTTGTTGTTGTTGTTCTTGTTGTTGTTGTCGACGTTTCAACAATTTACAGTTCTGCGCGCGATTCTGACCGCATTTTTGCGCTTGAATTCGAAGAGAGCAGCAACAATAACAACAACAACAAAAGCAACAACAACAGCAACAGCAATTCAGCTATAACAATAGCTTTTGGAAGTGGCCAACTGTATCTGTATCTGCATTTTGTATCTGTATCTTGCGGCTTGTATCTTGTATCTCGACTCCGCCACCTGCCCATCTGGCTTATTGTTATTGTGTGTCCGCTTTTGTCCAAATCGATTGAAAGCAGCTTTGCAGCACACACAATTTCGATTTCATTTTCACCTGTTGTTACCTGCCACGCCCCCTCCCCTAACCGCCTCCATTGGTAAAAGTGTGCAAATACCAGCAGTACGGCAATCATAAAAGAGAAAAATACAAAACCAAAGCAAAGCAAAGCAAAGCAAATACAACAAGATCTGCTGTTGATTATTTTCTTGCTTTTATTATTATTGCTCTCTGATGTGGGTTGACTTGATTGACTGACTGACCGATTGATTGATTGATTGCATGATTCACATGCCAGTGGCGGCAAATTGTCTTTCAAATTTCATAGCGACAGCAGTGAAAGTGCGCCTCGACAGCATCATCAATTAACAAGCCCAAGAATTAACCCAAGATAATGTCTCTTACAAATCGCATCAACTTGCCTAGTTCCCAAGTCCATAAAATGACTCACTTCAGATGCTTTTTATACCCTGAACCCATTAAAAATGGGTAAAAAGGGTATTATGGTTTTGTGCAAATGTATGTAACAGGCATAAGGAAGCATTTCCGACCATATAAAGTACATATATTATTGATCAGTATCAAAAGCCGAGTCGATCTAGCCATGTCCGTCTGTCTGTCTGTCCGTCCGTCCGTCCGTCCGTCCGTCCGTCCGTCTGTCTGTATGAACACGCGGATATCAGAGACTACAAGAGCTAGAGACTTCATATTTGGAACATAAGTTCTCCTAATCCCGGGACAGATCAAGTTTATTTCATTTGATCGATAACTCGTCGCATTCAAAAGTTATCGATAAATTTTGATTTTAGACTAGCGTTTTTGGGACATAACTTCAAAGTTATAAAAGCTAGAGACCCCAAATTTGGCATGTATAATCTCGAATAGCATACACATGTAACAAATATTTCATTTTTTGGATACCAACCCCCAAACCCTCCAAAAGTTAAAAAAACCTATTTTTGAAGGTACGACCTTACATTTTGGTTTGGTAACACATATTATCGACAATTGCTGGCCCCAAAAATTTCAATAAGATCGGACAATAAACACAGAAGTTATTTAAGATTTAACTTTCCATTGTATGGGGCTCAGCGAAAAGCAAGCTAACTGCTTAAACCGCTTGCACTGCTGGTACTGCTTGTACTGCAGCATGTGTGTGTTTAGAGCAGTACGAATGATTGTAAGGACTGGGTTCAGGGTATCTCGTAGTCGGGCACTCCCGACTAGAGCACTCTTACTTGTTGTCACTAAGCCTGATCAAAAGCTCGTATACTTAATAATACACATAACTCATACGAAATGTGAACATTATTCAGAGAGTGGAGCTTCTTGTTCATCTCAATCTCAATTCGAAATAAGGATCCCTAATGTATTCTTGCTATTATATTCAACACATATCACATATCTGCCTTGCGCCCAAGTTCATAATATGATTTATTTCAGATGTTTGGCTAAAAACTAAATTCAATGTCTATATTGATTTGCCACTTAAATATTATCTATTTTTTCATCACAAATGTTTGAGGGACAGCAAGTTAATTACTTCATTTTGTTATTTGAAATCACAAAATTCTTGTAAAAAGCCTATCGTTTGTATTGAAATTTTTAGTAATAAATGTTATCTGAAAGTTCTCTGAGATATATTACTTTTTTTATTCTCTTTTCGAAGAAAACAGTATATTTATTTTGTGCTAAAGTGTGTAATTCAAATTCAAAAGTAGAGGTAACAATTTTGAAAAAATTTGCCTCAAACTTAAAAATCGGTTTAGTTTTGGCAAAGTTATGTGAGCTTAAAGTCTTTAAAGAGTATTTCTAGGGTAGAGTGGTAATACTGGGGAGCCGAGTGATTATCCTTCCCCTCTAGTTTTTTGTGAAGATAAAGTATCAGAAAATGTACAGCAATTAAACGGATATTCTTATGAATAACTTATTTTTTGGTCTTACGCATTTTTATATTGATTAACAAAATTCAAAAATGATTTATTCGTATTTTTATAGCATATAAATTAGTATAAAATTCTTTACTAAAAATTGTTTTCTGTACATTCGGTGTCAAAAGAAGCGTTCTGGAAACCATAGAACATATTCTTGTCGGATGTATAGCTGCCCTAACTAAAGCGAATTCATAACGGAATATGATTTGAGAATTTTGTAAAATTTAAAAGATTATGATAGCAACTTTTGTACATATAGTAAATTCCACTGAAACTCTGGGACAATATCATAAAGGAAAATTGCTTGGTCGACTCACGCTTTTGGGGCGTTAACTCGATTTGGCAACTGGGTAGCGGACACTGGGAATTGGGAACTGGGAACTGGGAACTGGGCTGCGATCTCTGGCCTATGGCCACTGGCCACTGGCCACTGGCCCCACTTGATCCGAGCGAGGAACGGGTTTCTGAAATTAGCCGCCTTGTCGTTTATTAAATTTCAATTTGTTTATGGCTTCTTGTTCGTTTCGGGGGCTCAGGTTAAGTGCAAGCTGAACCCAAAACTGGCCACAGACAACTTAGAGCCTGGATCAGAAGAATGCTTCAACTTGAGCATGATAGAGAGACCTTATACATATATCTTCTCTTTACACTTACCACAATTGAAGTTCCTTGCTTAACTCAACTGTAGTTGGTAATTGTAATTTCGCTTTCGCAATACAATATATGTATATACATATATTTCCCTAAAGCATATTATTTGGGATCGTTAAAGCGTTAATCGATAATCGTTAATCGTTTATCGAATACACGTTGCCCTCGCAGGCGCAAACAAATTGCTTGTGGTTCGCTTTTATTATTATTAACCTCCTTTTTGTGGGTCACGACTAACTGGACCAAGCGTGCCAGCGAGACAGAGACAGAGACAGATAGCGAGAGAGAGAGAGAGAGAGGGAGGCGAAATGCACTTGGCACTTCCCATTCGCAACTTGCAATTCGCATTCGTCAAGCTCTCCCCGCTGATTTTCGCAATTGGCCAATTTCTTTTCATTAGCCGCATTCGCCATGCCACCCACTCATGCCACCAGCTCTCGACTTGACTCGACTCTCGACTCGACTCGCCTCGACTCTCGACTCTCTGCTGCAGCTAAGTGGCAGCTGCAGCTGCAGGCGCCGCACAGTGGGGCCAAACTGCGTTTACAAAATTAGTCACGATGTTTACGTTAAGTGCAGAGGATACTCTATTGCCACAGTTGTGTGTTTCTTAAGAGAAATTTGTAAAATATACATATAATATAATATATATTAAAATTATATGAAAAAAATGTAGACTCTATTTAATCTAGCTCATTCAGTAGATAAGTATATGTGTTAATACAACTCAAATATATTTAAATTTTGGAATAAGTTTAATGAGCCTCATCTAGTGCATATGTATATGTATGTAAATACACACAAAAAATATCTATAGTAATATTTAAATATAAACCCTATTTAATCATATGCATATGTATATATGTATATACAATTAAAAACAAGTGGGGAAGGATTATCTTCGGCGTGCCGAAGATTTTATACGCTTTCCGAATCATAAGGCAATTTTCACTCTGCCAACTGCAACACGAAAATATTTAATGACGCATATCTTTGCAAATTATAACTGAATCGATTTGAAATTTTAAGCATTGATGAGTTATAACAATGTTCAAGGAAATTGAAGGCGATAGCTTTGAAAACATGGAGTTTATGGACAAAACCGACTTCCAGTTGAATGGCAGCTATAAGAAATAGTGGTCCGATCCAGCCGGATCCGACCAATGTGCTGTACATTTTAATAATAAGTCTCTGTGCAAAGTTTGATCACGACAGCTCAAAAACTGAGGGACTAGTTTGCATACATACAGACAGACAGACAGACAGACGGACATGGCTAGATCAATTTGTTTTGTCATTCTAAGCGTACTGGCAGTAACTTTTGGGGGTCTACGACGCTTTCTTCTATGCGTTACACACTTCAGCACAAACTTAATATACTATTTTCATCGAAAAGAGTATGAATATTTATAGTAATTTTTAAAAATTTGAAATGTTAACCATATTTAAACACATACATCTGTATATACATATATACAATTAAAAGATAATTAAAAGAAATCTTAAAATATTTAAAATGTTGAACATAGAACATATTTAAAGAAGCTCATCCAGTGCGTATGTGTATAAATATAGTCAAAATATCTTTCAATGGAATTCGAAAAATATTAAGAGAAATATTTAAATATTAAAAATGTTGCCTTTATCTTTTATCAATGCATATGCATTTAAAAATATATTTTTAACAAAACTTAAAAAATAATACAGTATTTGCTTAAATATTCTAAATGTCGACTGTATGTTTGTATCAAGCTCATCCAGTATGCAATATATGTATAGTAAACATAAAAATTACATTTATTTGCCTTATTAGCGTTCATTATCAATTAAGTAACACTCGTTAAGTATACGCCGCTTGAGTCAGGTCAGTGCTAAACGACTTTACAATCTGTTGAAGGAAGCAAACTGCATAATCGCAATTTTGATAACTGTGGCCAGTGTATAATTGCCACATCATGTTGATAAGACTTGGAACGATTGCTATAATCAGCTCTTGAGCTGCAAGCTCTGCTGCTCAAAGCAACGACTTGGATACCCTAACAAACTATTCATTTTAGCTATAACTTTTACTATATTTTACATGTACTGATAACGAAAAACTTACCATAGTGAGTAAAGCTAACCATTTAAGTACTTGCAATGATTGACTAATAGAGAACTAGGTTAAGTCAATATCTTAAGATTCGAGTTTTTTTATACATAAAAAAATTAATATGTATATCTAAACATATTCTTTCTTTATCTAATATTTCGTTGGTATGATGTGAAAATGAATTGATTCTTAGGATTTTTCTTAGGCACATCGTGTCACATCACGCAATCATCTTCGTGAATATAGTTGAATTTCATGTTCAATACATTGTTAGCTATACTGCCACACTGTGGCCGTTGTTGCCCATTGAGTGTGGTGCAGCGATCACATTACAGCGTGCCACACGTGCCACAAGCCACAAAGGTACAAAAGAGACTTGCCACAGATATTTAAGTTGATTGTGCCACAGACACTTTCCCACTTTTCCACTGTGGTGACCTTTTGTTGCACATATGTATATATATTTATGATCTCGGTCTGATTACTTGCCAAACTAACGCTCTTTCTTTCCCACTTTCCAGATATAGGCGTAGCGCCCACATCGCCAGCATGTGGAGCCCACAAAAAGGTCCTACACGGCTGTGGGACCTTAGAATTAGTAGCTGTATATTTATTTTACATTTAATGGTAAGTACTAAAATCTACTTCATGGCTTAAGCAGCATTAAACTCTAATCCAAAATCTATGGAATATCGAAAATTACTTTATGTCATCAGAACTGAATCATTATGTTTTCCACATGCTTAAAAACTTAATCATAATATTTTTATAATTTTTAAGAAATATTTTCAGCATTTTAGAATTTTATTTGAAATGTTTAGA
Source organism: Drosophila flavopinicola (assembly GCA_035042425.1). Taxonomy (NCBI): domain Eukaryota; kingdom Metazoa; phylum Arthropoda; class Insecta; order Diptera; family Drosophilidae; genus Drosophila; species Drosophila flavopinicola. The sequence continues at coordinate 244,272 of JAWNLL010000244.1, read as the reverse complement.
AATTGGAAATATTAAAAAACATCAATTTGCTTCTAATAAATATGAAACACAAGGTTGATTTATATTTTTGGGATTCAGAAAATGAAAATATTTGTGGTATTCTTATTATGGATTTTAAGATGGATTAGGTTTCCTAATTGATTTTTCTAATCAACTTAAAATAAAAATCAAAATTATATTGAAAAATTAAAATCAATAATAAACCACATATCATTGCCAATGATTCTTTTGGCTACAAATTTTACCCATAATCATTATTTGTCGTCATTCCAAATCTGAAGGCCGAACACAAAATACTTGATCTACACAAACATTAATGGTAGTCATTCTGTTGTCGTTCTACTGGCCATATCTTATCGGGCACGCATGATATAGCCAAATCGCTTCAACATATTGATAAGAAAGAATAAATATTACTAGTGCAACTGCCATAAGAAGTTTCATTTCGGTTATATAACCCCAGAATCGTTTACTTTTATTTTCTAATAATCGAAAATTTGTGAAAATTATATTATTTGCAAATATTAACTTTATTTAGTTCAAGTGACTTTTATTTTAATTTCTCGTAACTGATAACAAAATGAACAAATATATAGCTAGATTTGCCGCACTCTCTCTAGATAAAGACACAAAGACTTGGCGTACATTTTAAAGATTTTATTTGTGTATATAGAAGAAAAAAAGAAGATATATGTACATTCCCACTTAGAACCTCTCGCCGACGGGCTTAATCATCAGCTCATGAATCTGGACATGGGGTGGTGTCTGGATGCAGAAGGTGATCGCCTCGGCGACATCCTCGGCGCGCAACATCGGGAATTCGCCAACACCCGCCACTGCCTTGTCAATGATTTCCGTATCGACAACGCCGGGACTGATGCTCTGTAGACATTTCTCAGATGATATACATATTTGATATACTATTATGTCAGTTGCCTTACCGTTATCTTCGTCTTGGTGCCCTTGTTGAGGAACTCCTGACGCAGCACCTCGGTCAGAGCGGTAATCGCGTGCTTCGATGGGGCATACATGCTCAGACTCATCCCGGCTACGATGGGCACTCGATGACCGGCAACACTGTTCACAATGACGATGTGGCCATCGTCGATCTTGCGGCGCTCCAGCGAGAGGAAGGCCTCCCGTGTGCACCACGAGACTCCCAGGACATTGGTGTCCAGGACAGCCTTCAGATCGGCGCTGTTTCCCGCGCTGGTGATCGCCGTGTGACGCACAATGCCCGCATTGTTCACCAGCACATCGGCACCGCCCAGATCCTTGTCGATCCATGCGAAGGTGTCGATCACCTGCTGCTCCACGCTCACGTCGGTTTGGCGGAAGTGGAAGCGTTTCGCTTGGTCGGCCGGCAACTCGGCCTTCAGCTCCTTCAGTCGGTTCTCGCGACGAGCCAATCCCACAACGACCATCCCCTTGGCCACCAGATCCTTGCACACTGCGGCTCCGATGCCGGAGCTAGCTCCTGTCACCACAGCCACACGATTTGTCCAGCGATTCATGTTGCTTAGTTTGTTTGTCTGCCTTTGGAGCTTTCAGCGCTTCAACTGAATACCGCCGCCTCAAGTGCTCCCACTTTTATAGCCAACCGGTTATGCGTGAGCGTAGCGACAAGCCCCAAGTCCCAAGTTCCCACCAGCTCCGCACCCTATCCCCCTTTAAACAGTAATCAAACAATTAGTATATACAAAAAAGCTAGATGCGTCATGCCAAAGATTAGATGCTCTTCTGCTTCAAGTTCGCAGAATATTAAATTAAAAGTTAAGTTAGCTTAAATACAAAATTTAAAAAAAAGCTTAATAAATGCATGTTATTAGTTAACCAACACTGTTTTACGTCCGCTTTTAAAGCTCTTAACATTTATTTTATAAATTTATTGCCGAATTTATTTGAATTTAAAGTTTAAAAAAATTCTATTACAATAATTACACTATGCAACAATTTATTTAAAAACAATTTATCCCAAACATCAAACATCTGATAGAAAATTAGTATGTAAAGCCTGGGTAAACGAAAAAAGCTATATTTTCGATTATTGAAATAGGAACCCTCAGTAATGGGGCCGGAGATACTTACATATTTATACTCTCTTCAAAGAAAATAGTATATTCAGTTTGTACTGAAGTGTGTAATGCAAAGAGACCTCCAAGAGTTACCTCCAGTATGCTTAGAATGACAATACAAATTGATCTAGCAATGTCCGTCTGTCTGTCTGTCTGTATGTTTGCAAGCTAGTCCCTCAGTTTTTAAGCTATCGCGATTAAACTTTGCACATAGACTTAATATTCAAAGGAACAGCACATTAGTCGGAACCGGCCAGATCAGACCACTATATATTATAGCTGCCATACAACTGGAAGTCGGTTTTGGCCATATATCAAATGTTTTTTAAGCTATCGCCTTTAATTTCCTTGCATACTTGAACATCCTTTTAGCTCATCGATGTTTGAAATTTGAAATCGATTGAGTCATAAATATCGAAGATATGCGTCATTTAATTAAACAGGTAAATATCAAAAACAATAACAAGCAAAAATTAAATTTTCAAAATTGAACAAAACTTCAATGTAGAATAAAGGTAGAGGAAAAACGATGAACAAATTTACAGAACAAAGTTATATTAGGTTAAAATTTTCCAAAAGGCCCCGAAAATCACTTTACAAGCTAAATTTCTTTTCGAAGAAAATAATTTATTCATTTTGTGATCCATCCACAGACTCGAAAAGAGTATAAAATCTTCGGCACGCAGAAGATAATCCTTCCTCACTGAAAACTGGCTTTTTCACATAATAATTTTCCATCAGATGTTCGAGATACCATTTTTATTTACAAATTGTTGCATAGTTTTATTATTGTGTATATAAAAAAAAATTAATAACAGATACTATTATATATATAAGCAGCATTCCCGCTTAGAACTTCTCGCCGACGGGCTTAATCGTCAGATCGTGAATCTGGACATTAGGGGGAGTCTGGATGCAGAAGGTGATCGCCTCGGCGACATCCTCGGAACGCAACAGCGGGAATTCGCCAACTGTCTCGAAGAAGCTCTTGTCAATGATTTCCGTATCGACTGCGCCGGGACTAATGCTCTGTAGATATAGTATAGATATGTGTGAGGTGATATAGTATTGATAGAGTATTGGGCTCACTTACCGTTATCTTCGTCTTGGTGCCCTTGTTGAGGAACTCCTGACGTAGCACCTCGGTCAGAGCGGTAATCGCGTGCTTCGATGGGGCATACATGCTAAAACTCAGTCCGGGAATGACGGGCACCTGATGACCGGCAATACTGTTCACAATGACGATGTGGCCATCGTCGATCTTGCGGCGCTCCAGCGAGAGGAAGGCCTCCCGTGTGCACCACGAGACTCCCAGGACATTGGTGTCCAGGACGGCACGCAGATCGGCGCTGTTGCCCGCGCTGGTGATCGTCGTGTGACGCACAATGCCCGCATTGTTCACCAGCACATCGGCACCGCCCAGATCCTTGTCGATCCATGCGAAGGTGTCGATCACCTGCTGCTCCACGCTCACGTCGGTTTGGCGGAAGTGGAAGCGCTTCGCCTGCTCGGCCGGCAACTCGGCCTTCAGCTCCTTCAGTCGGTTCTCGCGACGAGCCAATCCCACAACGACCATCCCCTTGGCCACCAGATCCTTGCACACTGCCGCTCCGATGCCCGAGCTGGCTCCTGTCACCACAGCCACACGATTTGTCCAGCGATCCATGTTGCTTAGTTTGTTAGTCAGCCTTTCGAGCTTTCAGCACTTTAACTAAATGCAGTCGTCTCATTTGCCGCCCTTTTATAGCCAACCGGTTATGCGTGAGCGAAGCGACAAGCCCCAAGTCCCAAGTCCCCACCACCCCCGCCGCCTATCCACTTCAATAATCATAGACTGAGTATATACAAAAACTGTAGCTGTGTCATGCCAAAGATTAGATACCCTTGCCTAAGAAATTTGTTTGTTAAATTAAATTTTAATTTACTAGTTTCCTCACCGTCAGCTTCTTAAACTCTTAACATTTTTTTTTTTTAAATTTAAATTGCAAATAAATGATCTTGCCGACTAGGAATGAACTTGTCTGAACCCAGGTCGTTAAATTCATTCAAAGTTATAAATCTGTGCACTTAAACATACACATACTGCAAGCAGTGCAAGCAGTTGAAGCCGTCAGCCTTCTTCTTTACTAAGCCCCACACTAAGGAAAATTGATGAGCATAAAATTGGCAAAAAAAATATTTGAATGTTTTACACGTTTTGGGGCACATATTTTATTGATTATAATAAATAGAGGCTAATCGCTCAATTAGTTTTTATATACACCGAACAAAATATATAAATTATTTTAAATTTGCTCCCCAAATATTAAAATAAAAGTGTTTTATTTCCCTATGCTGCACATTTCACTTAACATTTTTCAATATCATATAAATTTCAAGAAATACATATGAATTAATTGAAATTAAATAATAATCAATTGTACAACAAATATTAAAAAATTTCTGATTTATATGTTCCAAATCATCAAATTCATATTTTGAGATATACTTATTGGCACAAATTGATTGGCATTTTTTGCTATTGAAAAAAATCAGATATAATACCATATCATATCAAAAGGTTATTTTCAGTGTGTGTTTTAGAACTACAAACACATTTAGTATTTTCCTAATTAATCCTGCCATAGATTAAAGTTGGTTGAATATAGTATCGTTCTGACCTTATATATATTTATTGCTTTTAACATTGAGAAATATAAATATTACATGTCAGAATCAGTCTTAATATATTTTTAAAAATCATATATTCATTAGATCTTTTATATCAGCTAAATTTCCTCAGAAATTCGAAAAATTTTACATTTATATTGTTTATTGTAATATATTATATTATAATTATATATTTTTTGCTAAAGTTATTTACATGTAACTCTTAAATTATTTTTTTCTGTGTTCAGCTGTTAAAAAAAAGAAAAATGCATTGTCTCTCAACAAAAAAACACAAATACTTGGCTTAAAAATCAAAGAATATAATTGTATGCATGTAAAAAAAAGTAAATGTAATCTTTAACATAGAATGCAATAACTTATATAGTCTCACCAATGGGCTTAATCGTCAGATCGTGAATCTGGACATGGGGTGGTGTCTGGATGCAGAAGGTGATCGCCTCGGCGACATCCTCGGCGCGCAACATCGGGAATTCGCCCATCGCCTCCAAAACACTCCTGTCAATGATTTCCGTATCGACAACGCCGGGACTGATGCTCTATAGAGATATAGATATGATCGATATAATATGCATATATGTGAGATACTATTATGTCAATTCACTTACCGTTATCTTCGTCCTGGTGCCCTCGTTAAGGAACTCCTGACGCAGTACCTCGGTCATAGCGGTGAGCGCAAACTTGGATGGAGGGTACATGCTAAGGCTCATCAGGGGCACAATCGGGACCCGATGGCCGATGACGCTGTTCACAATGAGGATGTGGCCATCGTCGACCTTGCGGCGCTCCATTGAGAGGAAGGCCTCCCGTGTGCACCAGGAGACTCCCATCACATTGGTGTTCACCACATCCCTCAGATCGGCGCTGTTTCCCGCGCTGGTGATCGCCGTGTGACGCACAATGCCCGCATTGTTCACCAGCACATCGGCACCGCCCAGATCCTTGTCGATCCATGCGAAGGTGTCGATCACCTGCTGCTCCACGCTCACGTCGGTTTGGCGGAAGTGGAAGCGCTTCGCCTGCTCGGCCGGCAACTCGGCCATCAGCTCCTTCAGTCGGTTCTCGCGACGAGCCAATCCCACAACGACCATCCCCTTGGCCACCAGATCCTTGCACACTGCGGCTCCGATGCCGGAGCTGGCTCCTGTCACCACAGCCACACGATTTGTCCAGCGATCCATGTTGCTTAGTTTGTTAGTCAGCCTTTCGAGCTTTCAGCACTTTAACTAAATGCAGTCGTTGCCCACTTTTATGTAGCCAAATAGTCCCAAAGGTCCCAAAGGGTGCGAGGGTGGCGACCCTTGCCACTTTCCAATAATAATAAAAAAATGAGTATAAATTTACTTTAATATTTGTTATTTATATTCTTTAATGCCAATTGACAACAGTCAGACACAGAAAAAAGTAAATACAAAATTACATGTATTGTAATAAGTTAATACAATATTTTTCAAAATTTAAATTATGCAAGCTTATGTGTAATAGGTTAACCAATACTGCTTTTTAAAATACTCTGGTCATTTATTTTATTTATTTACATAATGTCGAGACAGATAATTGAAATTAAAGTTACAAAATTAAAATAAAATAAATATAAAGAAATAGTATAGGTTTTAATAGTTAAAACTATAGTGTAACAACTAAAAATTAAAGTATTGGGAAAAACTAAGAAAAATCTTAAGAAGACGGATTGTTCCTACATATGTTTGTATATGATATAATAATTTGAAGTTCGTAATCTTATGCACAATATTTGGAAGAATATCACTAAAGGAGATTTTGGTTTCTTAAACAGTACAAAATAATAGTTTGATTTAAATTTTTATGTCAATGATTTTTAACTTGTATGGCGGAAATTTTAAGTGTATTCCAAAATAGTTTCATTTTAATACCATATGGCATTGATTTCAATACACATTACAGTTAATCTTAAATTATAAAATAATAAATTTCCGTTAAGTTTTCAAATCTTCACAATATGGGCTTAAAATGTACATTTTATAACACATTAATTTTTAATTGTTCATCTTCGTTATGAAAAAAGTTGCCCATATAAGAATTTTAGTTTAGGTTTTCGAGAGATAGCTATTATTATTATTATTCAAAAGTCTATTCGACTGTTTATGCTGATCTTGCAGATGCCTTCTGGCGAGCATTGCTAATTCTGTGAAATATTTGAAATACCTGCTCGGGAAGGGTATCAAAAGAGCGAAAAAGAGCATATAAGTTGTACACATGTATCTAAATATGAGACTTGAAAAGCGCTGCGTCATGCTGATAGCACTGTTCCCCACTGTCCACTCTATGGCAGAACTTAACCTTGACTCACTCGTTGTCTATTTACTACTTATCTCCCTCTCTCCATGCCGCTAGCTCGCTCCCGTTCTCGCCGTCGCTCTCTTCTATTTTTTTGGCCCGCTCTCTTTAACTGATGATCGCAGTGCGTGTTTTTTTTTATGCGCACAATCATCATTAGATTTTTAGTTTTTTAGTTGAATTTCGCAACTGGCAAACAAAATGTGTGTGTAAGGGAAATCTCTTATGCTTCTAGAAGAAATTATTGAAATGCTCTATTGAGGCATTTGCGATCAAGCATATGAGTTTCTGAGTAGAACTGAAATGTGCTTTGTTTGCATAAATAATATATATTCTTGAACAAGAAGCGAAGTGTTTATACTCTTTTCGAAGAAAATAGTATATTAAGTTTGTGCTGAAGTTTGTAACGCATAGAAGGAAGCGTCGGAGACCCCCAAAAGTTACTGCCAGTATGCTTAGAATGACAATGCAAATTGATCTAGCCATGTCCGTCTGTCTGTCTGTCTGTCTGTATGTATGCAAACTAGTCCCTCAGTTTTTGAGCTATCGCGATAAAACTTTGCACAGACACTTATTATTCTAGGGGACAGCACATTGGTTGGAGCCGGCCGGATCGGTTCACTATATCTTATAGCTGCTATACAACTGGCAAGAATAAAATATTCTTAAAACAAAAAAAAAAATGTTACGCGACAAAACGATTTTGTACAGCTTATGAAATTTCAGTGGTGCAGTTGGCAGAGTGAAAATTGCCTATAGGTTCGAAAAGAGTATAAAATCTTCGGCACGCCGAAGATAATCCTTCCCCACTTGTTTTCATATTAAATCTTCCTCTTTAAAGCTTATTGATTCATTATTATCATCTGGAGTGTCTACATCAGATTATTCTTTCTACTAGTTCAAGTAATAGTGCAGTAATGTATTTTGCTTAAATATAATGCAAGAGTATCAAGTCTTCGGTGTCCCTTTTTCAACTTCTCAAACGTTTTTATCAGCCTTCAAAATTGCTTTGATATGTTTGTTCTGCAAGAAATGCTAAAATTATATTTTAATCTGTTGCGCGTAATAAAACAAAATTAAAGTTATAAGCGTGATTTGCGATTTCTTCAAAGTCTAAGCTTAGTAAATTTGTTTTGTTTTTGTGTAGTGAAACTAAATTCACAGTCACCCAAACACGCAAAGGCTAATTAATAATATGTTTAATGCATGGAATATAATTGTTCGTTTTTTTGTTTTTCCCATATATAGAAGGGGTATATGTATATATATGGGGTGTACACTGTTTATACATATAAACACTTTAAGCTCAGCAGCTTGCAGCTATAGATATCAATTATAGTATATAAAACCTGATTTTTTGCATATCATTTTTGTTTGGTTTTAATTTTACAACGATCGTTAAGTCAACATTGTAGCGTTCGAATAGATTATTTTTAGTTCTAACTTAGATTTTGACGTAGACCTGAGTACAGGGTATTGCCTAGTCAAACGTTCCTTACTAGCTTCTTATTATTATTATTATTGTTTGTTTTTTACTCATTATTTTAGTTGTGCCTCTGTGCCTGAGTACATTCATAAGTGGCAAAGTTATTTGGAAGCTACGCGTCTAATATACTAATTTGCATAATTAACACTTCATGAGAATAATATATAAGCTTCCAAAAAGTCTTCAAGCGTGCCTCGAATATAACAAAAACCTAGTTTTAGCATTGGTAGTCAAAATTACAAAAAAAAAGTCGCTGATCAACACTGGTCCAAATAGTTTTAAGCTGTGTCCACTTTTGAAACTGCTCTATAATAAATTTAACTAGAATAATTCAAAATACTAAGAAAATTGCAAATATTTCACTGTTGTTGAGTGTAAATAGCTGTGAATGGAAACCAGTGTTGGACAGTGTTGGCCGCTGCAGACAATTTGGCACCGTCTTTGGCCAATTGCTCAGCTGTCGCTCAACTGGCAGTCAAACAAAACAACAACAACAGAAAGGGGGACTGTTTTAAATGGTGTTTTGTGTGTGGCAAGTGGGGAGCAACTTTTACTGCAAGTGCAGCAAGAAATTCCATTTGCAATTTGAACGCAGCGAGTTTTCTGTTTTTTCTTTGTTTTTGGTTTTGTTTTTGGCCAGTTCAATTAAAGCCAAGCCAGGATGGAATCCGGCTTTGTGGTTCGCCTGCCACATGTGGCAAGGCAGACTCTGGGGCAAGTATGCAAATGCTACCCAGCTAGACGAGTTGCCCCCCAACCCACCACCACCCACCTGCCCCCCTTTCCCCCTTTTTCCACCCCACTCACGCAACTGGACCGCTGGAATTTGCTTTCTCGTTGTTGCTCACTAGCTGAAAATTCAAAGCGGCAACTTGGCTCGCTGCATTTCGTTTTTATTGGTAACATGTTTGGCCGGGCCAACAAACAAGTGTAATTACAAAAAAGTATACACAAACAGAATAAGTCGCCTCAAGGCCGTCGCTTTGCCAACAGACATTTAACAACCCTTCATTGAAGGTTTTTTTTTATGCGAGCAGAAAGCTGAAATAAAGCTTGACAACTAAAACTTGCATTTTTTTACAAGGCTGAGATTAATTATTTATAAGATTTTCATTAAACATATTTAGGTCTTGTGTTTTATTCTTTAGAATAATTTTTTATTCGTATTTCACATATTTCACAAGAAATTGCATGTAAAAAAAATGAAATATTACTTATCTATAAAAAATATACATGGTTTGACTAGAAATCGATTTATATATACGTTCCAGGTGCTAAACAATTATTGGAATTTTTTCTTATATTTTGCTGAGATTTTTTTAAATCGAAATTAAATTAAAATTTTTGACAGTATAAATTTGTAAGTTAACTCACAAAAAAAGTCTAAAAATTGTTAAAAAAAAGTCTAACCATAGAAATAGCACTGGTGTTAACCTAATTGTGTTTTGGCTGCTGCTGCTTAGTGTAATCAGCTCAACTAAGCAAGCGACTAACTAACTGGCCAAGAAGTTGCTGCTAAGTTTGATGCGCGAATTCCAAGGCACAGATACATCGCATATAGTTGGGAATGTGGAGGTGAACAGTGGGCCAGGGGTAGACTGAGATGGGGGGCAACAGGGAACAGGGAGCAGGAGCAGAGAGCAGGGAGGGGAGTCGCCATACCATTCCAGTTCAGATGCCAGTTGCCTGATGTTGCTGGCAGGTGCAGCAACTGCAACAGCAACAGCAACTGCAACAGCAACAGTTGCTGCTGTCGCTGCTGCAAGTGCAGCTGCAGCAGGTGTCAAGTTTGCCAGTGGGAATCGCGTTAATTAGAAATTATAACGGTCTACATATCGTTGTCAGCTTGATCAGTTAAGATCTAGAAATGTACGAGCATACGAACTTTCTCAATAACGTATAAAAATACAATCTTAATTACTTATTTGCCGCACAAAGCACACATTTCTCTTACCAATCGCATATATGCTGTGCTATCAAAGTGTGTTTAAGTATCAGTTTTCTTACTTACTTTCTTACCCTTTAAACCACTTATCAGTGAAGTATTGTATTGCTTATTGTATAAAATATTTGTATATGCTCTTCTTGGTTTAGCTATTGAGAATATAAGTATATCAATCTGGTCGTATTAAGTATTTTCTTTTCTTTCTCTTTTAAGGGAATTTAAGTTCAGAGATTGAAAAATATTTTAAAGTTTAGATGAAAATATATTAAAATGCATTAGTAGATCTGTTAATTGTAAATTGAAGAAAAGTGTATTACTAAACAAGTGAGAACGTTGCAGTCGGGCGGAGCCGACTGCGTAATACTCTGATACCATTTTAAGAACAGCTGAAAGCAAGTGAACAGAAAATTTTTGCTGGTGTTTGGGTGACCCGAAATCGGCATTCCAAGTTTTTGGGAACGGGAGGGGCATGGTCGATCTTAAGAGGGGGTGACCAGAAGTCTATCTACCAATTTTGGTGACTCTAGCTCTAAACTGTGGAAGATATAAGCTTTCGCGATTTTTGGGGGCGGGAAGGGGCGTGGCCCCAAAAAATTTGGCCGATCTTTAGAGGGGAGTGACAAGAAGTCTATTTTACAAATTTCTTGACTCTAGTCTAAAACTGTGGAAGATATACATTTTCGCGATTTTTGGGGGCGGGAGGGGGCGGGGCCCCCAAAATTTTTTGCCGATCTTTAGGGGGCTGACAATAAGTCTATCCTCCAATTTTGGTGACTCTAGCTCTAAAACTGTGGAAGATATACATTTTCGCGATTTTTGATGGCGGGAGGGGGCGGGGCCCCAAAATTTTTTGCCGATCTTTAGGGGGGCTGACAATAAGTCTATCCTCCAATTTTAGTGGCCCTAGCTCTTAAACTGTGCGAGATATAGGCTTCCGTGTTTCGTGGGGGCGGGGTGGCTGGGGGGCGTTCTAGTGGGCGTGGCCGGAAAATCCAGGACGCAATCTTTTGGGCTGGTCAGCCCTAGTCTAAATTCCAAATTTTGGGACTCTAGCTTCAAAATTGCGGGAAATATACACGTGTTATCGAATTGTGCATTAATGTATATCGATTTTCGCGATTACGGGGGCGGGAGTGGGCGTGGTCGAAATTTTGTTTCTGTAATCTGTAGAGGACGTCACCAGTAATATATATTCCAAATATGGTGACTTTAGCTCTAAAACTGCGGGAGATATAAGCATTTCAAATTAATTTTTGGAGGGGGGGCTGGTGGGCGTAATAATGGGCGTGGCCGATTAACCTAGGATCCAATTTTTTCGGGAGGTCACCAGCAATATACCTACCAAATTTGATTACTCTAGCTTCAAGTTATTCACGTTTAATCGATTTGTGATTTGAGGTGTATCGACATGTTATCGATTTGCCAGCCTCCCAGTGGGCGTGGCATAAATTTGGAATAAACTTGATCTGAAGCAGATAGCTATAATCATAACGCAAAAGATTTCAAGAGTCTATCTAATATCGTTTCGGAAATACGCGCGTTCATCCAGACAGACAGACGGACAGACGGACATTCGACAAAACCAATATACTATGAGTACCTTCGGTATCAGAGTATAAAAATATAAGAATCATATAAGGATCACATCTTGTAAGGATAGGACTTTTTTTGAACAAACACAATATTTATTATTATTTAATTATGGTTAGAAGCTTACGAAAATAAGCGATAAAAAAATCAAAGTTATATAACTTTTAGTTAAGGCATATTAATATTATATGCAATATTCCAAACTCATCTCAAATTATTTCATACTATTTACTTATTCGCACTATTTTTTGTATCAATTTCTAATCTAATCAAATGTAATTTGCTTTCGCTTTGCAGTTTAGTTTAGTCATAGCTGGTAATGAACTGTGGCCCATGGATCGGCCAGATGGTATGCCAAACATAGTGTCACTGGAGGTCATGTGCGGCAAGGATCACATGGACGTCCACCTGACCTTCTCCCATCCCTTCGAGGGCATCGTTAGCTCCAAAGGTGCGTATAGCGAAACCCAAAGCAATCCAACTGACCTAACACCAATCTTTCCACAGGACAACACAGTGATCCGCGTTGTGTCTACGTGCCTCCATCGACGGGCAAGACGTTCTTCTCGTTCCGCATTTCTTACTCCCGCTGCGGCACCAAACCGGATCTCAATGGCCAGTTCTACGAGAATACGGTAAGTGGCACGATCTCCGAATGCCGAAGCGATCCTTTCATTCATATGTAGCGAGTGATCATATAACTTTATTGAGCTGATCATACCAAGAGAGCGATCATCTCATCTGACTAGGTCAATGATCAGTGTGATCACAGACAAAACATGTAAGACAGTTCTCATACTGATCAAGCTAGCTATGATCATGCTGAAGGGACTAGAGATAATCGAATTGACCGCTGATCGTTGATGGAATTTACCTTTGTATAAACGAACTGATCGAAAGGGATCCACAGAACCATTGATCATTAAGCTCACTGATCGTAATGATCTTCGATCGAGTTCAGTCAACAGATCCCATTGAATGCAAAACAAACAAAAAAGTGATCACTAGTGCTATTAAAGAGTGATCATACTGATAAGGAGCGTGATCCTTTAGGGCTCTCTCCTCTTAATGAATATTCCCATGGCAGCAGGAACGCCAAAGAAAGTGATCATATGCGAGAGTGATCACACAGTGATAGCACACTGATCACTTTGGCCAGGCGCAGGCAGCCCATGGGAGCATTGATCATTGAACTGAACGGCACAACCGATCACTGATCACTCTGATCACTCGCTGGTTGCTGGTCGCTTTCCCACGTAGCAACGCATTGTTCATTTCTCTGTGCATTCACCTGTGCTCGAGGCTCTGCCATTTACTTAACCCGCTAACCCGCTAACCCGCCAAAAAAAAAAAAAAAAAAACCGCTAAATGGCATCTACTGCTATGTGCTTTGTGACCGCAGGTAGTCGTGCAGTACGACAAGGATCTCCTCGAGGTCTGGGACGAGGCGAAGCGTCTGCGCTGCGAGTGGTTCAACGACTATGAGAAGACCGCCTCCAAGCCGCCGATGGTAATTGCCGATTTGGATGTAATACAGCTTGACTTTCGCGGTAAGTAATCGATGAACGATAGCCGAGGAACAATGAACGAGGGGCGATGAATGAGGGGCGTTGGGCCCTTTTCACCTTTTCTTTTCTTCTTCTTTTTGTACTATATACCCTGCAACCAATAAACATGTACTGAAAGTGTATATCGCCAAGTTCTGCAGATTTTTACTTTTATAACTTTTCCGTTCTTACAAAATATACAATAGGTATATACTTTAAACTATAGTATATACAATATTGAAATAATAATATTAGCTAACAACCTCATACACAATAAAAGAGAGTGTTAAATAACCAAATCAAATCAAAGTTGTAAGCAATTCAATGACGAACGTAAAAATTCATATAGCCTAAGTCTATATCAAAATACTTTTGAAGAAATTTTAAGTATTGTAAATTTACTGATTCGATTTTTTCGTGTGTAGCATTTGATGTTGTTTATTAAGATAACCAAAAGTTCAATTTGCATTTTGTGAATACAATATTAAGAGCATTTCTTAATGAAGCACTTCCTAATGACCTTTATAGTTATAAAAAAAATGTATACAAAATATATACAGTGGTCGGTAAATATATTTTGACATGGAGAGTAAAATAATAACGCATGTCAAAATATATATAATAAATATGTAAATATAATTTAGAACTGTTGTATGGCATCTTTTAAAATATCAAATATGTTTAAAAATGCAGTGGCTTGAAATCAATTTAAGACTACAGGATATCCAGCCAGTCGGGCAGCCTCACCCGTAGCACTTTTGCTTTTCAATTAGCTGAACTCAAAACTAATGTTACCTCTTGTTTCTCCTCCGCTTCTCGCTTAGGCGATAATGTTGATTGCTGGATGGAGATACAACATGGCAAGGGACCCTGGGCGCCGCCAGTGAGCGGCATTGTGCCACTAGGATCCACGCTGACTCTGGTCGTCGCCATCAACGACTATCGAGGTGAGTGCACTCGAAAGACACACACATATATTCCATATTCACCTTTTCAAATCCACCACTCGCAGGTGAATTTGATATGCGCGTGAAGTCGTGTGTGGCCTCGGATGGCTCGGGACATGTGATCAACCTGTCGGACGAATTCGGCTGTGTGCTGCGTCCCAAGATGATATCGCGCTTCCTCAAGGCACGAGCGCCCGATGAGCGTGCCACAGTGATCACGTATGCCTTCTTCCACGCCTTCAAGTTCCCCGACGCTCTCAGTGTGCACATCAAGTGCAAGGTGGAGATTTGCCGACACGGCTGCCTCGATCACTGCCAGAATGCAGCTGCCGGCGGAGGAGCTGGCGATGCACTGCTCTCCGCTGCTGGCATTGGGAACGCACACGAGCGCAAGGATGTGCACATTGGGGATGCGATGGGCAGCAGCAGCAACAACAACAACAACAACGAGCTGCACAGGGATCTGGGCATGTCCATGGGCCACGGCTCGCAGTCGGGACCCCACGGCCTGGGCATCGATCACGACATCTTCTACGAGGACATCATACACGACCACAAGCAGACAATGGGCGGTGGCGGAGGAGGTGGCGGAGGAGGAGGTGGCGACCTGTACGAGGAGAAGAGCGGCAATCTGCAGCCGCGGCCCGTGCACGAGGATCCCGACGAGGAGGCCGACCTGTCCGATCTGTTTGGCGACGACGATCTGAGCGACATCGACGGCGTCGGTGAGCGCTACTTGGGCCTGAAGAAGAGCGGCAAGTTCCCGCATGGCCCCAGGCAGCTGGAGGCGCAGAAGCGCATGGGCGTGCCCATGGCCGGACCCCGATCCTTGGAGCCCAAGTCGGAGGATGTGCCGCGACCCGTCTACCGGCCACAGGCCGAGGCGCTCAAGCAGCCGCGCGACGATCACATCGATCTGGATGATCTGAACTCCAACAGCTCGACGGCAGCTCCTGCGAGCACGAGCACGAGTAGTAATCGTCGTCGTCGCTCCTTGGTGATTGCGGATCGGCGGGTGCGCAGTGCCGACGTCGGCGTCAGTGGACTGTACGATGTCATCTCGGAGGCGGACCTGGCCTTCTCGCCGGACGTCAAGCAGGAGGCGGTCACTGTGTTCCAGGGCAAGATCAGCGAGGAGGTCGTCTATGGCATCTGCATGCCGGTGCCCGGCTTCAGCATACTCTTCATTGTGGTCATCTCGGCAACAATTGTATCCGCGCTGATTGCCGGCTCGCTGCTCTATCGCTATCAGCTGCAGAAGGAGGCGCTCGAGAAGCAGACGCCCATGCCGGTGCCGGGCACCCTGGCCTCCTGGATGACCCTGCGACTCTTTCGCATGCGACACCTGCAACAGCAGCAGCAGCAACAGCAGCAACAGCGACAGCAGCAACAGTTGCCCAGTGCAGTTGCTGCTGGCCATGAAACGGTGCAGTGAGCATTTGTCCCCCTCCCCCTTACTCCTCCCTCTTAATCTAATCCCCGCCCCCTACGCCCCTTTAACCTAGTCCTGCTGCAACAAATTTTTAACTTATATATTATTTATATACATTTTTTTTTGATTTTTTTTTTGTTAAACAACAAAAAAAGATCCAATTGACTGGCAGGTTTTGTGCCTGCGCCTTTTCCATTTCGAAGACAGAGAGATAAAGAGAGAGATAGAGAAATGGAACAGAATGGAATGGAACATGCCTACGTCCTTCGTTTTGTTAGTCTGTTTGCCTTAAATCGTACAGTTCCATATTCGTTGATCAGCCACAACAAAGTGGAATGGAACATACCACAATTAATTCATAGATAACCGCTATTGAGACGAACATTAATGCGTTACTCCACCATTCGATATATACCGAACAACAAAGAACGAAATGGAACGTAATGGAATAGAACATGCCTTTGTTCTTGTTTTGCATTAAATCGTGCATATCTTTATTCATTGCTTAACCACAAAAGGAACTAGCATTGAAACAAAGTGGAATGGAACACACTATCATTGATTCATACAATCGCTACTTAACTACAAATACAGGAGACAAACATTATTGAATAGAACATGAATGTATTTACTCCATCATTCAATATGAAATGGAATGGAATGGAATAGTTAGCCACAAAAGAATGAAAATACAGAACAAGTATGGCTTCATTGCAACGGAACGGAACGGAATGGAATGAATGGAACACGCATTCGTTCGTTCGTTAGCTTTTTTTTTTGTTTGTTTGTTTACTCGTTAGTTATTTGCTCTCGTCAGCTGAAACGGGCAACATGGCAATACTTGAAGAAGGCAATTAGTTGGTCCGCACTCGCTCTCGCATTAGGCCCCAACTGAATCCATTTGAGAGATATGCGTTCGATGTCCCGATCTTCACACTCACACACTCACAAGCTCACAAACTCACACACTCACAAACTAATTTCTGTTTTGGTGCTGCATATAATATTTATTTACTCATGTTGATTAATATATTTTTTTTCCGGGTGCATTTAGTCGTAAAATTTGCAATACAAAATAATGAGAATACAAATAACAATAGTAAAGTAAAGTATGCCCGATATCGATATCGTACTTATGCACATGACTAACGTTAGGGGACACTTATTTATTTACTTACTTACTTAGTACTCTGTAAGAACCTATCTTAAGCATTTTAAGCACATCGAGCTATCAGACAAACAAACATATGTAACTTTGAACAATTTGACAACTTTTCGAAAGTATTGAAATTTTTACTCGTCAAGTCATTCGAATGCAGCGTTTTAGCAAATTGTAAGCGAAATTTTAGTTAAAATTTACAAAACTTTTATACATCTAAATTCATATAGATCAGCTATTGGGCATACATATATATATACTATATACTATATATATATTTTTGGCATATTTCTTTTGATTGAAATTCAATTCCCCTTTATTTCTGATCTGTGTGAATTTAGCCTTATGTATTTATGACTTACTTATAAAAACATCTAGTAAATTATTATTAGAGAAATGGAATGGATACAAAAATAAAACAAAAAGAAAAATGAAAATGAAAACAAACAACACAACACATGCAAATCGGTTGTCAAGGCCAAATAATTTATACAATTCTTATTTAATTACTTTTTTTTAAATAAATACTCGTAAAGCTAAAACAAAAAGTTATAAAAAAAACAATACAACAAACACTGAAAATTGTAATGAACTAAAACAAAATAAATACTTAAAATTAAGATTAAATATACTACAACAATGATAAACGATGAGTCTTTTATTTCCAAAATGCAATGAAAATGAAATCATGGTGAATATTTAGCAATATTCTTGATGGCCGAAGATCTTATACTCTTTTCAAATCTTTGGACAGATTTCACTAGCAATTGAATTGAATTGAATTGAATTCGATCCCGAGGCATTTTGGTTCATGGTTTGATCATGAATTCTGCTGCTATTAAAAAATTAGCCTAATAATAGAAAAAAAAATCCTCTTTATTAATTTTATTGGCCGATTTAACGGAGGCTCGAAATATCGAGAATTTACTTTAGTAGAAAACACTTTGAATGTCAACGTTTTTATAAATTGGGACAATTAAACTCTAGTCTGCAACAGGAGAAGAAAAAGGAAAATAATGAAGCATATTAAAAAAATACTGCATACCTTTAGGCCGATATTTGGTAGGCCAAAACTTCCAAAACTTCAAACGTCACATTTGTGGAAACAATAAAGATAGTGAAATAAATACTCACTGTATTCAAGTAAATAAATAAAAAAAAAACGTATTTTTATAATTGTCGTTTATTGGTTTTGCTCATGCATACATACATACAATTCTGTAATTGTAATTCGTACATTTCGTAAATAAGTAAGTGGATAATTTGATTGATAAAGATAATGTAAGTACTCGTACACTCGTATTTGTATTATGCACCTAAAGAATTCGATTAAACTTTTGCAATAAGTGATGTTATAAACGATTTATTGAACACGGTTGTTAGCTTAATTGGCTCCTCTGTTTGCAGGATTTACAATAATAATAATAATCATAATAATAATAATAATCAAAAAAAAAATAAAAAAAAAAACGAATACTCATAATAAACAAATGGGGTTTGTCGGGATTGTACTAGTTGGTAAAATAAATAAATAAATAAATAAATAGATGTGTAAATTAGATACGCTCCATGTGAGACAACAATTACAAATTAACAAGATGCATCAAGGATCAAAGGATCGATATGGAACAAAGAATCGAATCGAATCCAGAGCTTAGACTAAGTTTAAAGCACTTAAAATATTTAGTGACTAATTGAAATACACACACACATATCCAATGCGTATGTGTATATATAATTGTAAGTATAAGTATAGGGGCAGTCCAACGCTTGGGCGCCTTTTCAAATGCTCATGTTAAAGTTACCAGGCGCTTTAACATGCGGCTTAACAGAACATGGTTTAACCAAGTTGATTCTCTGTCAAAATGTCAAATGTCAACAATATTGTTAACTCTAACTTTAACATATGAAAATGTGCTCCAAGCGATAGAGAGAGAGAGAGAGAGTGAGATAAAGAGAGAGAGAGAGGTAGAAGATGAGAGAGAGAGAGTTGACAGAGTTGCCAGACTGGCAATAAGTAAGTTTGAACTGTGAACACTGGCTTAGCACCGATTTAAAGTAGAACCTAGGCTTAAACTAAAGCATGTATTTTATATTGTTTTAATTTCATCTTTTTTCGTTTTTCGCAAATAATGACTACCACCGACAGAGACAGAGGGAGAGAGAGCGAGAGCAAGAGCGAGATAGTATTAGCTAGAGCGAGAGATGTTGCTTCAGATGCGAAATGGGGATAAGAACCCAAAGTAAGCGGCATCAACTACATAATTAGGCATAATTTGTGGACAAACAATTAAACTAATGAATTAGCTCTGCTGCAGTTAGGGGGACAGGGGCGGGGTCAGGGGGGCTGCAGGCATATAAACGTAAGCATTAGGGTGGAGCAAAAATATTGTTGTTTTTTTTTTTGTTTGGTCTTTCCTGTTTTGTTTATCGATGACTTATAGCCTTTTATTTATTTGCTTACGATTTCAGCATTCTAAAGCAATAGACTTGAATTTTCGATAAAAAGAGTTTTAATTTTGGCTCAATATTAATTATATAGCATTTGTTGCATTTAATCGAAATTTTCTAAATTCGATTTTTGTTGAAAACTGAAATTTGATTTCGAAAAGTGATAAAAATGTGAACAAGTTTTTCATTTGCAGTTCGAAATTAAACGTCTTTTTAGGATTGATATTTGAAACAATAAGTTTTAAGCGAGAATCTTAGAGCTTTGACTTTCAATCGGGTCATCGATCAACAATACAGGAGATGCCAAACAAAAATGAATATGAATTTCTCTCTTTTGCCCTTCTCACTCCACCCGTGGAAAGAAGTCCGCTCATGAGAGCGCCCGCTTCTTGGCCAGCGTACCCGCCAGTCCATCGATGGCCGCCGGCGATGGCAGATGGAGGACGGGCAGAGAAGCCGCCGCAGCCGCAGCCGCCGCCGCCGCCAGCTGAGGATTCGTGAAGGCGACGGCTCGCTCCTTGGCCGAGAAGCTGGCGAAGGGCCGCAGACGCACGTAGAGGACGGCGGAGATGAGGCACGAGGTGACCAGTATGCCCAGCAGGACAATCAGCGTGATGGCAAAGCCCGGCGTAGTCATGCAGATCAGGCCCTCCTCCCGCACCGGAAAGACCAGAGTCTGTGGCAAGGTGTTGCTGTTGCCACTCAGATCGCCGCCGCTTCGGTTGCCGCCCGCCTGCTCATCGATGGCAAAGGTCAGATCGCCCGACGAGACCACCTTGATGATCCGATTCAGACCCACCTGCTCTGTGGCAGAGGCAGCTGTGGGGGATGGGGATTGGGCGTGGCGGGCACGACGCTGAACCCGCCGCTCGTCGCGACGCTTGCCAATGGCACTGGCCACGTGATAGGCGTCCACATGGAGCTGCGGTGGCGGCTGGCCATACTGGGACTCGGGTCCGACCTGCAGGTGGTGCACATCCTGCTGCAGGTTCGTCTCGGCGCTGCACTGATCCGGGCAGTGGTAGCGACAGATCTGGATGGTGCACTGGAAGTGCACCTCCATCGAGTCGGGGAACTTGAAGGCCTGGAAGTGGGCGTAGGACAGCACCGAGGCGGACGCGCCGAAGTTCTTGATCTTGGTGAAGCGTGACATGAGCTTGGGTCGCGTCACGCAACCGCGCTGATCCACCAGCTGGATGGGCGCCCGCTTGCCGTCGTGAGCCACACAGTTGCGCACTAGCATATCGAACTTGGAGTCGTCGTCCTTGATGGCCAGCACCATGGTCATCGTCTGGCCGATCTTCACCAGGCCGGACACCTCCGAGGCCCACGGACCCTTGCCCACCTGTATCTGCATCCAGCAGCCGACGTTGTCGCCCGCGAAGTCCGCCCGCACCACGTCCAGCATGTCCACGGGGAAGGGCCGGAAGGTCACGCTCTTCTCGTACTGATCGTGCCACGTGCAGCGCAGCTTGCGCGCCTGATCCCACACCTCCTGCACCTGCGGATCGTACTGGATGACGATGATGTTCTCGAAGTAGGTGCCCGCTCCGGTCGAGCCGCCGCCCTGGTTGTAGTTGTCCTGGCTGTAGTTGTCCGTGTTGCCAGCGGTGCCGCACTCGTGCAGCCCAATGTCGAAGCTGGCCGAGCTGCGACCCAGTCCCGACGGCAGATGCACACAGTTCATGTTGCTGTAGTGGCCCTTGGAGAAGACGATGCCGTTGAAGGGCTTGTCGAACTGCACGAACACCTTCATGCCGCTCTTCTCGCACTTCACGTCCAGCGACACGATCTTGGGCATGTCCTGGACAGGCGACGCCCAGATCTCGTTGTTGCTCGACGCACCCACGCTCAGATCGGGCAGCGACTGCACCTGCACCTGCTGCACCTGTTGCACCTGCGAGGCCAGCGAGCCTTGGCGCTGTGGCACCGGCGGTGGCGGTCCCTTGTAGAACTGTGCTCCGGGTGGGGGTGGTGGCCCGAACGGCTGGCCGAAGCTCATCGGTATGTTCTGGTGATTGTTGCCTGCGGGATGCCAAGAAAAAAGCAAAACATATTAAAATATATTAAATAAAAGAAATACGTCTTTATCTTTGATTAAGACAGCAGAACTCTTAGTTCCTTAGTAATCTTAAAAAAGTTATAAGATATATAAAAACAAGTGGGGAAGGATTACCTTCGGCTTGCCGAAGATTTTATACTCTTTTCGAACCCTTAGGCAATTTTCACTCTGCCAACTGCACCACCGAAATATTTAATGACGCATATCTTTGCTATTTATACGGCAATCCATTTGAAATTTTAGACATTAATGAGCTATAAGGTTGATCAAATGTACAAGGAAATTTAAGGCGATAGCTTTGATAAAATCGGATATATGGCCAAAACTGACTTCCAGTTGTATCGCAGCTATAAGATATAGTGGTCCGATCCGGCCGGCTCCGACCAATGTGCTGTCCCTTTGAATAATAAGTTCCTGTGCAAAATTATATCACGATAGCTCAAAAACTGAGGGACTAGTTTGCATACATACAGACAGACAGACGGACATGGCTACATCAATTGCTTTTGTCATTCTAAGCATACTGGCAGTAACTTTTGGGGGTCTCTGACGCCTTCTTCTATGCATTACCAGCTTCAGCACAAACTTAATATACTATTTTCTTCGAAAAGAGGGTAATCAATATATATTGAATAAATAAGGTTACTAACTAAAGAGTTCTTAAAAGATCAGGAATAGAGTATTAATATTGAAAATCATAGTAAACTCAAAAACGATCAAATGCATTAGAAGTGAGTAACATATTTATAATATAAACATTTTAGCCTCATTCGAAGTTATTCTTGCTTTATTATTTATAATCTTTACTCGTGTTTTTCTGCAACCAATTTATTATATACTATAAAATGTATCTAAACAAGATTATATTCTTAGTTGAAGCACTTGCCTATTTAACTATATAATCTAATGGAAATTAGCTTTGAAATGTGATTTATGTAATTAGCAATGTGTTTTATTTTTTTGGTCATGCACTAATCGGCAAATACATATTGACGAGTTGTACTCTAATCATTCAATAATTGTACCACTATACTTTCAATATATTCTAATTCAAATTTGAATATACATTTTGAATACTTATAAATCAGTTTAAGTAATGTTGTTCAATCTGCCTCAGCTTTATCGACATTACTCGCTTATAAATTAAATAGAAACCAATTCGGTTTCGGTTGTAGCCAAACATTTAAAAAAAATACGATAATTAATATTAATATTATGTTATTAAGAGTATTAATATTAAAGTATTTTAAAAATAAAATAAATAATTATAGTATTGACTTAATGGGGACTACTCACTTCTAGCCGGACCCAGGCCCAGGCCCAGGCTCATGCTCAGACCAGGTGGCGCCTGTGGAGGACCATTGTGTTGATAGTGCACCTGCACCTTGGGCACCGAAACGGATTGTTGTTGTTGTTGTTGTTGCTGCTGCTGTTGTTGCTGCTGCTGTTGATGTTGCTGCTGCTGCTGCTGCTGTTCCTGCTCCGACTCGAGGGCCATCTGATCCACCTCATTGTCCTGGTCGCTGAGGCCCATGTTGAGCTCATCGTTGCCACCGCTGGCGATTGCCTTCACCACCTCGACCTCATCCGCCCGGATCAGTGCTAGCTGCATGTGCAAATGGGTCACAAAGAAGAAGAGGAGAAGAAGAAGAAGAAGAAGAAGAAGAAGTGCGCATTAATGAGGTGCCGCAAACGGAGACGCAACATGGCAAGAATCTCAACTAAGTACAATGGGAGCAGCTCCAAGTGCTCCATGTCGCATGCCAATTGCCAATTGCCAACTGGAAAACTGAACTAGCAACTGGCGACTGTCTGAATGGCGAATGGGGAATGGCGGATGCGACTTGCGATTCAATTGCATAAGGCATAAGAGAAACAACAGCGCAAAAGAGAACAGCGCCAAGTGTAACAAATTTCACTTTTTTTTCGTCTTTGGATTTGTGTATGTGTTTGTGTTTGTGTTTGTGTTTAGATTTGTCGAGTGACCCAATTGGCAGGCAGATCCGCCTTTGTCGAACGATGTCAAGGCTAGAAACCGGAGGCATCCAGAGAATCAGAGCGACCGCCTCTTTTGTGCAGATAATTGCTTAGCTACTTAATTCCTAGAGACAAACAGTTTAATAGCTCAATCGATCAGTTCAATTTCAATGATGAAACTGCGTTTAGAAATCTTCTTTTAAGTGAAGAATATACTTAACATTACGTTAACATATGTGTGATCTAGACTAGCAAACTCTTAATCACATAATAATCATATGAAGTGCAGTTTACCTACATGAAAGCTATATATGTTCCCTACAGGTAAGTTTTTTTGTTATGTGAGATAAGTGACCCATTTTGTTAATATTGTTGCTGCTTTAAGTGCCACTTGTGTACAAAAGAAATATATAGTAATAAAATAACAACAATAACAACAATAATAATTAATATTTGTAGTCGGCTTTAACTTAATGCCTTACGATAAAGCTTAAATATTTAAATTTCTTTTAGAATAAAAAATAAAAATTATGCATAAGCTGACAATAAATCAATGTACAATTTAAGTGATGCGATTCTGATCAAACTTACTCCAACTAGCAAGTACTCTCTATCAATATTAATAATAATAATATATATTACGTATACGTATTGTATAATTTGACATCTTGCTAATAAACAGGCACGCTACAATCTCCAAATCAACATAAATTTATGTGTATTTGGATTCAATCCACATGCAAATACAATGGGAATTAAAAACAAGTAGACAAAATTATAGCACAAAACCAACTCGTTGATATCAAAACTTATTTTCGATATATTCTGTAATGTTTTAAAACCATTTTGGGCGTACAAAGTAGCAAAAATAAGTCTTACTAGTCCAGACGAGATAAAAACATGAATCCACATGTTTTTTTCCAATCATAATTAGCTATTGTGTGTAAGCTATCAAAAAAATACGTATACGTAATATCTTGAGTATACTTAATGTTAAGCAAATTCCAATCAAATTGATGATTGATTGAGTGAATGCGACTTGTGTACATGGAAAATTACAGAAAACGTTTATTTTGTGTCCAAAAATTTGAGAGCACTTCAACAAAGTTGCTTAGCAACTGAGTGATGCATTATTATTTTGTTGGTGTGCGATTTGCGAAATGAAACGACAAGTGAAGTGGACATTTGAGCAGTTGGCAGACGGTGTGCTCATCTGGCCAGCTGGCCCAGACCCAAGCAGCATTTGTGTGGACCAAACTGTGCCGCAGGCCCAAAACAACTTTCTCCAGCAGCAAACTGAGGCAGCAAACTGAGGCAGCAGCAGCGGCTTCAATGGGGATGTCACATAATCAGCGGCAGTGCGACGTGGCATCCTGCGCCAATCCTGTTTAAGGTAGAAAGTGATGTGCCCAGGCGGCTGACGACAGTAACACACACACACACACATACATACATGCATGCACTGAGATAAATTGGCGAACGAGTTCCGAAAACAAATTCTAAAAATACGATAAAAAAAACCAAAAAAAAACAAACAAACAAAAAAAGAAGAAGAGTTTTGCATGCTAAGTTGGAAACGGAGACGTGATTTGGAGCGGCCCATGGGCGACGACGACGACGACGACGACCATGAATAATAACGAGGAGGAGCAAGAGCAAGAGCAAGAGCAGGTGGAGCTGCTCTGGGGTGGAGTAGAAGGCAGGGGTAGGAGGAGCAGGAGCAGGCTTTGGTTTCATTTCGATTTTAGATTTTTGATGCGCGTGATCCGGTTCCGCAATGCGATAGAACAGCGATGTGAGCAGTGGCGGTGGAAAGGGGGGGGCATGTAGCAGAGGGGGAGGGGTAGGCAGAAGGCCAGCCTCTGCGTTAATAGAAATGTGTGCCAAGTTTTCCATTTTGGCGACGGGCAATGCGCGAAATGCCCAGCGACAAAAAAGAGAAGTCGTGAGCTGCTGCTGCTTGTTGTTGCTGCAGCAGCTGCTAATGCGACAACTAATGATGCAGAGCCGGAGCTGCAGACGGAACCAGCCGAAGAGTGGAGTGAAGTGAAGCTGAGCTGCTGTAGCCGGCTGTTGTTGCTAATCTTGACCTCGACCAATGCTCAAATGTCGAGTTGAGTTTGCTGTCTGGCGCCCAGTTGGAGCAGCAGAATCCGAGACGGAGTCTGGCCAAGAGAAAGTAAATGTGCACAGTACACTGTCTTATCTCTCTCTCTCTCTCTCTCTCTGTCGCTCTTTTTTTTGGCAGCAGACTGAAACCTGAACAAGATCTGCCCAACGGTTCAAAGTTGAATGCAGCCAGGCTGGGAACAAAAAAATGCCAAAACAAAAGAAAAGAAGCTGCTGCTGCTGCAAACAACTAAAAGGAAGAGTTTTTGCCGCCAGCAGTTGTTTAAAGTTGCAGTTGTCGTGCAGCCAAGGAAAGGGAAATCATCTTTCAGCACACGTTTAAATTGTGTCATAGTAGCTGAGAAACGTACTTGCTTTTAGTAAACGAGGACGCCCACAAGCCCAGGCAAAAAACCAAAGAAGCAAAGAAGCAAAAGAAAAGCCAAACTGAGACTGACAGCCGATGACTTTCTAACAGAGATTTTTCTTCTCTGGGCGTATGCTATATGTTCGATCTATAGACTATATAGGCTTGGGCTTGGTAAATGTGCGAACATGATCTAGAGATCATAGCTCGAAATGATGGCTACTTATGTTGCATGAGTGAAATTTAGCATCTAGATTTAACACATAAATAAACTGACACATTTGATATACATATTTGTTTTTAATATTTAATCCCAAGACTTGGGTATCATCGAGTTATTTGACTATGCAATGTAGACACATAAATTATATACCATAATAAAGTTGTGTGGGAAAGGAATTAGCATTAGCAGCATTCGAATAGAGTTAGAAAACCAATAAGTTCTATTGAAATGCAGATCCTTAATCTCTTAACCATAGTATACCTATTTGATAGAAAATTCCCAAAGATGTTTCATTTGATTTGTATATTCTTAATCAAAAGTAGTTGCAATAGAACTTATTGACAATCATAAGAACACACTCCGATAAAAATGTATATCCATGCAAAGCACTAAAGCACTTTCACAGTCATATCGTCTTATTAGTTAGCAATCGAATCCGAAACTCTTGGACTTGGAATACTGCTCAAATTTAAAAACCGAATCGTTATATTGTAAATTAAATATGCTGCTAAAAAGTGAGTTCATGCATTCATGCATTATGAGATATCGATTTTTAAACTATGTTGATTTGTCTGAATATTGAAAATACTATTTAAATACTGTTTAGAGTATATAAATGCTATACTCTATGCTAATGGTTTCATAGTTGAACACATATCCGCTAGAATATATATGACAAGCAGAAGTAACACATATAATTAAAACATTAATATCTGGATTTATGCACCTGTCTGAATATACTTAAGAACTAAGCCAACTCAGCAACAAAATGGGCTAGAGTAACAATGTTTTATATACTATCTAAATGTTTTTGGAGCTTCTAACGTGTCCACTAAAATTCTATTATAAGAAATAGTACATCAAAAATGTTAAGCAGACTATTTTGATATTTTCCCCATTAGAAGTCAAATTGATATTGTCAAACTGATTAAAAAGTATTGTTTTATTTATCTCGAAACTTTTCTATCTGATATTTTCAAAATATGAAATATGCCGAAGATAAACTGCTATTTGAAATGACAAATATCAATATGATGAGTGATTTTCATGAAAATTTCTCTCTGTGTATGAAACATATGTGATATGGATATAGTATAAGTTATTTCCCAATCAATTACTTATGATGCAAATTCTTAAGACTGACAATGCTGAGAAATTGAAAACTGAGGATTATTATTGATGGCATTAGCCCGCTTTTAAAGCTGCTCAAAAAGCTCTATTAATCGAAAGCTCTTTCACTTCTCAGCCGCAAATGAGCTTATCGTTAATTATCGACATTGTTGCTGTTGCCAATTATTTATATGCACGTTTTTGCACTTATTGTTGTTGTTGTTGTTTGGCATTAGCGTCAAACGATTTAAATTATGTGTGAGTTGTTGTTGTTGTTGCTGTTGTTGTGTTTGCTCACCTGCAGTGAAAGGAAAATGATAAGCGGCAGCCAAATCTTTTTGATCCCCAGATGTTGTCGACAACTTTGGCAACGCATTTGTTTTTGTTGCTTTATGATATTTGGCTGCTGGTGTTGTTGTTGTTGATGCGGTTGCTGTTGTTGTTGTTGTTGTGGTTGTTGTTGCGGCGACTGTTTATGTTGTTGCTGTGAGTGTTGCTGCTGTCGTTGTTGCATCGTGTTGCTGCCTGTTTATTGTTGCTTGTTGCAGTTGCTGTTTGTTGTTGTTGTTGTTGTTAATGTGCATAAATTGCAATTAATGCGTTACTTTTGTTGTCATGTGCGCGCTTTTGTTGCTGTTGTTGCAGTGTTTGTTGTTGTTGTTGGTGTTTGCCTGCAACATATTGTTGTTGTTGGAAAGCAAATGTAATGAAATGTGGCGAGTAGAAGTTAGTTGTGGCTAAAGAAGAAGCAGCAGCAGCAGCAGCAAACAGTGGTTGAAACACTAGAAAGTGTTGTTGCTGTTGCTGCTGTTGTGGTTGTTGTTAGTATTATTATTTGTTATTTGCCGTTTTCGCTTTCAGGTGTGTCCGCCACAAGTATGCGTGTGTGTGTGTGTGTGTGGTTGTGTGTGTGTGTGTGTGTCAGTTAATTATAATTTATTGGCATTCATTTTGCAGCTAAATTGCCGCGCTTGACTGACTGACTCAATGACTGACTGACTGATTGACTGATTCATTTGATTGATTTGACATTTATGCCTGTTTATTCATCTGGCCAACAATAAATTTCTCATCTCTCTCTTTCTCTGCGCAGCACTTACAACAGGTACTTAGTTGCTGCCACGCCCCAAAAATTACAAAAATTACAAAAAAAAGAGAAAAATGAAATAATGGAAACTGAGCTGCCCATTGGGCAACCGAATTGAAAGCAAAGAGATAACAACAGCACAAAAAGTACAACAGAAAACAGCAGAAAACATTAAAAAGAAAGACAAGTGACAGGCTGCGAGAAGAAGAAGCAGCAGCAGCAGCAGCAGAAGAAGAAGCAGCAGCAGCAGCAGAGACTCTTTAATGACAACTTATTCACCTGCCCAGGTGCTGCAGAGGTGAAATGTGTTAATAATGTGTTCCATCAGCCAAGTGGGTCAACGTCAACAGGCCCAAGACAAATACGAGTCGAGCAATTAGAAAACTCAAGACTGACAAACTCGAGATTGAAGACTTGTGGACTTGGCCACTTTCAGTGGACCAGGAACCACAGAGGGAGATAGATACACATTGAGAAAGAGACAGAGAGAGAGAGGGGTAGGAAGTGAAAGAGACTGAGAGACAGAGAGAGAGGGAGAAAGAGAAGGATCAATGACAAACATATATATAGAGTCAAAAA
This sequence comes from Drosophila flavopinicola, assembly GCA_035042425.1. Classification (NCBI taxonomy): domain Eukaryota; kingdom Metazoa; phylum Arthropoda; class Insecta; order Diptera; family Drosophilidae; genus Drosophila; species Drosophila flavopinicola. The sequence goes on along the minus strand of JAWNLL010000244.1, from coordinate 215,143 downwards.
AGGGAGCGATAAGTTATCGATTACTTGAAATCGATTAACTGATCATTTTTGGCATACTATCGAAACATGTTATCAACATTGCAAATCTTACATACATTACAAGCAAATCCTTTATATTTCTTTTATGCATATCATAACCTAACATAGTGTTTTAGAAACTCTATCAAAACTGATCTACAATAAAACTTTGTTTTTTAAATTTCATATATTTATTTGTTATTTTTAGAATTTTTGAAATATACCAAACATGTAAAGTTTTGTAATTCTAAAATATTTCGAAAATGTATATCATATTGCATAGTTTGATTTGAAATAGTGTATTATGATTAATATGCTTAGCGAGTTGAAAGCCAACTGATAAACACTATAGTTGAAGGTCATTGGGTGTGTGCAAAATTAAGTTGAACTTGTTACCATTTGAGTTAGTATATTAAAGTATTCTACAAAGCTGCTGTTAGTAAGTAAAAAGAAGAAGAACTTTCATAAATTTCGAAGCTAGGCAAATCCGTCACAGTTTTGTTAATTCTTTTATTTCTTTACTATTATATGATAGTCATGATAAAATGTGTAGTTTATTCTCAACTAAAACAAACCAATTTTATTCTGCAACAAAAAAGTAGTGTCCAGTGTAAATGAGTTGAGTTATGTTAAATATATAAATTGAAAATTAAATATATGTATATTTGTATTTATAAACAAGTACACTGTTCTACTACTGTTAGATCTTATTATAACTTTATGTTTTCTTCATGTTTCATGCAACAACCATATCATAATTTAACCACTACTACCAAAATACTTAGATTTGTTGTGAGTATTCTTATAAATATTATAAATATAATTAATTATAATATATTATTATAATAGTATTTAAGTATTAGTATTTTACTTCAAGACAAGTGTTTTGTCTGCTAAAATAAAATCGAGAATAAAGTACACCCAGTGTTTTCGCGATTGCGTAGCGGGTAGCTTGGGCTGCACTTACCTTCGCCTTGGGCCAATGTTGCAAAGATCGCCGCAATTCCAATTTTGATGCAATGCCGAACAACAGGATGTGCTCGATGCGACTTTCGAAAGCAGTTGCTAGTTGTTGCTGTTGTTGTTGCTGCTGGTTGTTGGTTGTTGGTTGTTGGTTGTTGATTGTTGATTGTTGACAATGGTAGCGCTCGGTAGCTGCTAATTGCTGCGAGCCAAAGTTGTTTGCTGAAGTTCGAGTTGCACGCGGGCAATTAACGGCGCACAAAACGGCACACACAAAAAAACAATTGAACACAAAATACCAAAAAAAATAAATAAAAATACCAGCAATGATAACAAAATGTCAGGCAATGATAAACAAAAAAAAAAGTAGAGTAGCAAGGACACGCGCGTGATTAGCACACACACACACACACACACACACACACTAGCACAAAGTGTGTGTTTATTTGACAAACGTTTTAATCAAAAAAAGTGGCACTTGTTTTGGGTATTTTCAGTTGTTGTTTATATTTTGAATATGTGCAATTTGTTGTTGCGTCTTGTTGTGGTTTGTTGTACGTTGAATGTTGTATGTTGAATGTTGTATTCAAGTTTGTGAGTCTGAGGCTGTTGAGCTTGAGGTGCTTGAAAACGCGTCTGGTCCGCGCCGTGGGTAAGCGCCGAATGCTGCATCCACCTGCTTTCTCGTAGCGAAACACTTCGCATGCGCAACGCCGAGGCAAGCAGCGCTGCTGCTGCGCGGCCGCTGCGCTGTCGCTGCTGCTGCTGTCGCTGTTGTTGTTGCTGTTGACGGCGAAATTTCTTCTTTTCATTGATAGGCAGCAGCAGTGGCAGCAGCAGTGGCAGCAGCACAAAAAGTGAGACACTGAGACACGAATACAAATACGGTAATTCAGTATCGGTATCGGTATCGCTATCGGTATCGGCTTTGCCGGTTGTAGTTGCTGCTGCTGCCGCTTGTGCCGTTGCTGCCGCTGCTTGTGGCATGCGTTTTGTTGTCAGCGCTCGTTGGTTTCCCCATTCGTCTGTTTGCTTATACTGGGCAGACGGGGCAACTTTCAGTTGCAGACGCATCGCTGGACAAGTCCTCAGCTCAGCTCAGCTCAACTCAACTGTTTGCACTTTCTATGCACCGCACCGCACCACCGACTGTTGCACCACCGCAGCTGCCACACAGTTGCTGCTGCCGCGTTTTTTTTTTGTCTGTTGTTGTTGCGCATCGATCAAGTGCAGCAGGCAGCGATCTTGGCTCGATCTTTGTGGGCGTCCCAAATGCCCTTCTGGCTGGGTTAGTTACATATCACACACATGTGGGCATCAACATACTCTCTGTCTGTCTGTCTGTCTGTCTGTCTGTCTGTCTGTCCTAATAGCAGCTGCTGCTTTTGTTTTTGTTTTTATTCATGTCGTCGCCGTAATGCTTAATCGATTGTTCCACTTTTCCATCAAGTATTTTTGCCAAGTGCCATCGCATTTGGTTTGTGCTTCGCTTTGGCTTTGGCTTTGGCCAGCGACAATGGCGATGACGCTGGACAGCTTGCAGCTCCTCTCCAGTAGCCCCAACTGAACCTCCCCCACCCCACCCCACACACACACGCCCCTCTATGCCCCTCCTCAGTCTTCAGTGAATTGAAATGTTGCACACTGGAGCCAAAGCAGTGCATCCTAATTAATTGTCACAATCTCAATTGGTATTAACAGGAGTTGCATCTGTCTTAAGCCAATTGGAAATTACAACTTATCTATTATTATATTTTATTTTATATTCTATTTTTGATCATATTACATTTTTTCTTTATTTTACTATACTTTATGTCTGTTTATATTTTCATTCAGTTGACGTTTTTCATCAATAAATAAATATACTTTGATTTATTGTTTGTAAAAAATATACTTATTTATTTGATATCATAAATAGCAATTTGTATACTCTTTCCGAAGAGAATAGTATGCTTAGAATGTCAAAACCAATTGATCTAGCCATGTCAGTCAGTCTGTCTGTCTGTATGTTTGCAAACTAGTCCCTCACTTTTTAAGCTATCGCGATTAAACTTTGCACAGAGACTTATTATTCAAAGTGACAGCACCTTGGTCGGAATCGGCCAGATCGGACCACTATATCGTATAGCTGCCATATAACTCGAAGTCGGTTTCGGCCATATATCCGATGTTTTCAAAGCAAGCGCCTACAATTTCCTTGTACACTTGAACATCCTTAAACCTCATCAATGTTTAAAGTTTTAAAACGATTGAGTCATAAATAGCGAAGATATGCGTCATTAAATATTTTGAAAGAACAGGTGTAAACGAACTAAGCATCAAGCAAAAATAAAAATTTCTAAATTGAACAAAACTTAACTGTAGAATAAAAGTAGACGAAAAACCAGTTTTGGCAAAGTTATGACAGCTTAAAGTTTTCAAAGGTCTAAACATTTATTTTACAAGCTTAATTTTGGCCGGTTTTTAGGCCAACAAATTAACCATTCCAGAATATTCTTTCAAGTGGATTTTTATACATATTGCAACACCCACAATCGATTATAAATATAAAAAGGCGATTCTATTTTTTGAAAACAAATTTTTCCCGAAAACAGTAAGGGTAGATGGAGTACATCCTTTTTTTGAGAAAATGTCAAAAATATGAAATTTTCAAAAATGGATAGCATGTTTATTATTTTAATCTTTTAATCTTATAATTTTCGGTCTTATATACATAACGAAAATAATAATCTATTTATTTTGTGCTGTAAAAAGGCGATTCTATTTTTTGAAAACAAAATTTTCCCGAAAACAGTAAGGGTAGATGGAATACATCCTTTTTTTGAATGAAATTTTCAAAAATGGATAACATATTCATATTTTTAATCATTTAATCTTAAAATTTTCGGTCTTATATACATAACGAAAACAATAATCTATTTATTTTGTGCTGAAGTGTGTAGTGCTTAGAAGAAAGCCTCGAAGATCCTTAAAAGCAACCTCCAGCATGCAAAACAAATGTAAGCTAGTGAAATCAATCGAAAAGAGTATAAAATCTTCGGCATGCCGAAGATAATTGATATTCATTTGATTCTATTTAATTTTTTAGATAATTTGATATATTTATATATATTTGATTTATGGACAACGTTGTTACACATTTGCTTAAATATTTTGCTTTGTTTTTTTATTGCTGCAAATAAGTATTTAATGTGACTCTTTGTGGCACTTGAATAAAACTGCTAGTTCCGGCTTTGTCCAATCTAACGACCTTGTGCCAAACGGAAGGCCCTATTTGCAAAGAGTTGTCTGTGTGTGTGTGTGTGTGTGTGTGTGTGTGAGAGTGTGTGCGAGTGTGTGTGTGTATGTATGTTAACTGCTTGAACCAGTGTGCATTTGTGAGCAGCGATTTCATCGCCATTTCAAGTGTGGTGTGGCAGCTTTAGGAGCTGGCTGCTCGATGCTCGCTGTTTGCTGCTCGCTGTTTGCTGTTTGCTGTTTGCCAGTCGCGATTCCTGTTTGCTAAATATGACCAAAAATACTTGTCTCGAAATTGGAGTAATTTCATCGCAACTTGCTGGTCAACTGTGGCCAGTCTCACAGCCAGCCAGCCAGCCAGTCGAATGGTTCCGCCTGAGATTGGCCAATTGGAGGGAGGCATTCGCCAGTCGCCAGTCGCCACCAGTCGCCAGCGTTGTCTATCGATGGACATTAAGTAACACGCGGACGCGACTCCTGCTTGATGGAGTCGCGCCACAAAGTCTGCCAGTTGCATGCCACAATTTAATATGTTTTGCTAGTGTTTGCCAGTGTTTGCATGTGGCAAACAACTGCGCCCCCAACGGTCAATCGACAGAGTTAGTTGTGCAGCACGTGGCATGTGGCATGTGGCATGTAGCATGTAGCATGTGGCATATGGCAAGGGCTGTGGCAGCTTGCCTTTGCTTAATGGTTGGGCGCACGCTGCACGCATCTTAAATGTTACCTGCCCCCCCTCCCCCTTCCGCTACCTCTCTGCCCAGCACCTTCCTGCCCCACCCCTCCCCCCGCCCCCTTCCCCCTCTGTCTTCAAGCAGCTCCGCTCAAAGATGTCTTATTAAAAGTATCTTGTTACTTTCACCATCCGCAGACTTGAATTGCGCTTCAATTTCACACACATTGAACGCCTGAATAAAAAAGAAAGAAACACACTAAGAGAGAGAGAGGGAGGTAGTTGCCCAAAGAGGGGGGGACTAAGGGGGAGCACTCGAACAGTTGACACTACTGACCAAATTTGGTGCCGTGCTGCGACAGCAAAGGTCTCAGCTTTTTTATTTGTATATATTTTTACATTCAACATATTTCTTAATATAGCTAATGTTTTTCTCTTGTAACGCGCGCTTTTATTAAATTATTTTTTATTTATTTCATCAATTTAACAATCACAATTAAAAGCTACAAAGCAGGAAGTATAATTCGTTCATAAATGTAGTCATTGTACTTTTATTGCATGCCAATATATCCAAATCTGTGTAAAAATAACTAAAATGAACTTAATATCTTTAATTTAATATTTTAAATTTTATATAAGTTTTGTAGATATCTTTAAGTGTTTTATAATTTTATATAAATTCTTTTTTGTCGACTAAAATAAAATACCTCTCCTCTATTACTCTTAAAATTAACAATATTTTAGATTTTTTTTAGCTTGTTGCTAACATTTTGCTAGCAATAACTAATTCATACTTATTCTTACTAATCTTTCTGAATTTGTATAAATTTCTTATCGGGTTTTTTCTGGGTTTTCCTTGCAACAAGTGTTGAATCCATTTTTAATATAATATATTTTCTTATATTTATTATATTATTATTTATTATATTTATGTATAATTTATAATGTAATTTTATATTTTGTTTCATTTTTTTTTTTTAAGTAACAAAAATTGCGTTTTAAAAGAAACAAATTATACAACTATAAGAAAACTGCACAGATTTTAGATGGCGAGATCATGTTTTTATTTCTTATGATTAATTCTACATCTTTTCTGCCACCATTTAAAGTTTTCCACACCCAAAAAATACCCTTTCAAGATTGTTCGTTGAATATTCTACAATAAGTATAAATAGTTCTTACTTACGCAAACTTAGTTTGCATTAGTTGCTAGGATTAGGTATTACATACATACTTGGCTTAACTTGCGTAATAGTATATAATAAAGAAACTATGTAGTTTCACACACACACACAGAGAGAGAAGACAATAAATAATCTGAGTAGCATTTGCATTTGCATTTATAAACGTGATGTTGATTTTGGATTTGTGTAGATTGATGCGCTGGTCAGTGGCATTAAGGTAGATTCATTTGCATTTGCAGTCGATGGCTCCCACAGTGGCTGCCCCCAGCCCAGAGCAGCCGGCCCCACCCTTGATCGAAAGTAAAGAAGAAGCCATCGCCCCTCAGTAAAATCCTCTTTGCCACGCCAGGTTTCTAGCCAGCTATTTGGGTCGCTCTCACAATTTATTAGTTTAGTTTTCATTGCATTGACACTTCATCATCGAGTGGCTGTCGTTTGTCATCTGCCGCACACACACAACTTCAACTTGTTGTCTCCAGTTGTTGTTGTTATTAGTTGTTGTTTGTAGTTGTTGTTTCTAGTTGTTGTTGCAATAACCTTTGCGCTGGCTGCAATCGGTTGCATGTGTCCATTATTGCCGGGTTACAAGGTGGCAACTGCAACTGCAACTGCAGCGGCGGCCAAAGTGAAAACGACACAAACAACAAGTAACAACAACTACAACAACAACAACTGCAACTACAACTACAACTACAAAAAAACAAGCCGAGAAACAGTAGCAACGGCTGCCATTAAGCAATGAGAAGACAATTTTTTGTACACCATTGCATCTTCGAAGTTGGGAGTTGTGAATCTGACTCTGACTCTCAGTCTCTATCAGTCTCAGTCTCAGTCTTAGTCCGAGTCTGAGTCAAAGTCGAAGCTGCTGTCGCAGATTGGCCCTTTGGAGCAGTTCACTCACTCAGTGGCAATGCGGCGGAAATGCAGCCAAAGAATTGGGTTAAAGCCGTTACCAGCTGGCGATGCCACCATTGTTATACCCTGTAATCAGCCAGCTGACTGATCAAGTGCATGCAAACTGAAGGCGACTACATGTTACTTGTACTATTGACTATATAAATATACATAATTAATTCAATAAATTAATTCTAAAACCAAACGATGCATAAGTTTAGGGTAATTATAATCTTTTCTTTGCGATCATTTTAATATTACTCTTATTTGTCCATAACATATAATTTATATAGAGAAATGCAATCGTTATAAGCAAATACATAATTATATTCTTTTCTTTGATGCTATCATTTTGATATTACTCTAATTTGTCCATATCAAATCATATATAGAGAAATGCAATCGTTAAAAGCAAATACATATTCATGATCACACTGAAAAGTGCAATTCAGCTAAAAAAAACCTAGCTGAGCTCAAATTGTTTATGTACACCATGTCGTATACGCTTTGATTTCATTAAGTGTTTGCTATTTATTTGCCTGTGTTCCATTAAGTTAAAACTTAATACTTATATACGTATACACAAATAATAATTATCCATTATATAAAAATCAAAAGGTTCGAATGAGAGTTTCGTAAAGAAGACTTATTCCATATGCAAATAAATTATTTGAATATCTTAAAACTCAAAATAAATTCGAAAATAAATCAATATATATAATTGTAAGTTCACTAAATCAAAACTGTATGTAGAACTTATTCACAGCGATCTGACTATAAAAATATAATGCATTTAAAAATCGCTGTTAAGTCGAAGCTAGTTACAGGGTATGCGGCTAGTCGTGCTCTCTCGCGTGTGGCGCATTGTCAGTATTTGCTGTTATTGTTGTTGATATTTGCTCGTTTCGTTTCGCTTTTAAGTGTCGCCGGCATGCGTGGTAAAAGCTGAAGTTGCAACTCATGCAACTCATCCCAGCAGCCGCATCATCGCATCAGCATCAGTCGCATCAGCATCAGCAGCAGTCGCAGCAGCAGCAGCAGCAGCAGCTAAGGCGGCTTAGAAAGCGGCTTCTTCTCTTTCGCCTCTCTCACTCCTTTTGCATTTGGCACCTCCTTAGAATGCCCTGCAGTGCAAATCTTGAACAGCCTCTTAGCTCACCTAAGGCAACACTCAAAAGTCGAGGCATGCGGCATGTGGCATGTGTGTGGCAAGTGGCAAGTGGCAAGTGCGATCAATTTCACTTTCTCAGCACCAAAAAGCAGCTACAAACACTGAAAGTCAATTAGCTGCTGTCCAAAAGATTCTTCTGCTACTCCACAGCGAAAGAGAGAAAGAGAGAGAGAGATAGAGAGAGAGAGAGAGTGAAGGGTTGTGGATGGAGTGGGAAGAGGAAGAGAGGGGGAAGAGCGCGCACATCAATTTTGGCTATTGTTATTTTAGTCATGCCTCAGTATTTTGTAAACTTTTTCTGATTTTTTTTATTATTTGTTTTCCCAGCAAGACAAGTTGAACTTATAACTAACAGATTTTATTACATGTACAAATTAAGATGACAGTCTATTTTTTAACCTATTTAGCTTAAGTTCGTTCTTTAATCTTGTTAAATGAATGAAATTAAATAAAATAGCAAGTTATTTGTGTTTTATGTTTTTTGTATACTTAATATTTCATTTAGCTTGTTTCTTTGGTATAAATTGAGTTTATACAGAAACTTTAAGTTATTAGCCGACTTTTTTTGGCCAACTGGGCGTGCAAATGAACAGACACTCACATAATCACGTTCTCATAATCAAACACTCAGACTCACACTCACACTCATACTCGAATTTGAGTTAGGCACTTGAGGCACTTGCCTCGAGGCGCCGCTCTTTGTGCTTGCAGACAGAAACTCTTTTCTCTAGATCTGGAATTTATAATCTCGAATCCAATTGCTGTTAAGTATGAAAGTAAAGCAAATTTACTGAGTCTTTTAAGTTTTACATTTATTATGAGCTCATTCTCATTTTATAACTTTGATATAATTGTATTTATTAGTATTGAATTCAACTAACATTTTTGCAAATAAAAAAATGTTATATTTTACTTATATATAAAAACATGTTAAATCATAAACAAAACATATTTTATAACTACAAAATATATTTAATAGGTCAGATAAAGATATAAGTGATGAATTGAAACTTACTTTTAACACCATTTTTTGATGTGGGATATAATAAAATAAAGCTATAGTTGCATAGTTGATTCTTATGAAAAATAAATAAACTTAAAAAAAAATACTTTTAGAAATCTTGACCTAAATATAAATGTAAAGCATTCGATAAATAATGACAAAATGCGGCAATTTAGACTGGAATTAGAACTAGCTTAGAGATATATAGCTAAATGATTTGTCAGTTAAAAAAGCAATCAAATAAACAAAAGATAATAAACGAAAAAAAAAACAAAAAAAACAAAAAAATCCTTTTATTATTAAACAAGTATTAAATAAATGAAATAACATTAGTATAAAATGTGTTTCACTCATAAACATATTTCAATATGTAAATGAAATCGTGACTAAATAAACTAAATATAAAAATAAAGATAAATCGTTGTGTGCTTGCATAAAAATGTAAGACAGATCACCTGCAACTATTCTATAACTTATGACTTTTACGCCGAGTAGCATTGTCAAAACAATCACAAAAAGCAGACGCACTTTCGAAATGAAAACAAAATCGTAGATCAGCAAATAGCATCACGAAGTGAGGCATTTCGAATGTCTCCACTGAATGGCACTGAATGTACCAAAGATACCAGAGACGAGAGACCAGAGACGAGAGACCCAACCCAACCCACCCAACCCAATCCCAAATCCCAAATTCCGACGATGATTGTGAAATATGCAAAGTGTTTGTGCCACGCATGCGCAAACAAATGAATGAAATCGACTCGACTCGAGTCGACTCGACTCTAGTTTGTGGCAAGATGGATGGGGCAGCCGCAAGGGCACGCACTCGCATCTGTCTGCGCATAATTTAGGCTGCAACAAAGCGTTGCAAGTGCTGCCATAAACACAACAAAGCTCCACTCTTGCCACTACAGTGATTGATCAGAAACTATGAACTGACATAGTTTCGAGTACTCGACTTGCCACTCGAAACTATTTGCTTACCCACTAGACGATCATACTACAGAAATTAAGCTCTGTGGATGAGTGTTTGTAATGGGAAGATACTCCAAGTGCATCTAGAAAGAAAGTGAACATCCCATTTCTGCACAGGGTATCTGCCAGTCGTACACTAGACGATATACCAAAGGAAATTAAGCAATGTGGATGAGTATTTGTAATGGGAAGATACTCCAAGTGCATCTAGAAAGAAAGTGAACATCCTACTTGTGTACAGGGTATCTGTCAGTCGTACACTAGACGATAATACTACAGAAATCAGGCTATGTGTATGAGTATTTGCAATGGGAAGATACTCCAAGTGCATCTAGAAAGAAAGTGAACATCCTACTTGTGTACAGGGTATCTGTCAGTCGTACACTAGACGATAATACTACAGAAATTAAGCAATGTGGATGAGTATTTGCAATGGGAAGATACTCCAAGTGCATCGAAAAAAAAAGAAAGTGAACATCCTATTTGTGTACAGGGTATCTGTCAGTCGTACATTAGACGATTATACTACAGAAATTAAGCTCTATGAATGAGTATTTGTAATAGATGAAAGTGAACTAAATTTTTGTGCATAAGCTATACAAATGTGATGCACAGGGTATCTGCCAGTCGTAAACTAGACGATCATACTACATAAATTAAGTTCTGTAATGGGAAGATACTCCAAATGCATTTAGAAGGAAAGTGAACATGAGCTACACAACTGTGCTGTACAGGGTATCTAACAGTCGATCAGCGTTCTCAAGTCATATAAATATATGTACTTACAATTGCATATATTATACTAGCAAGCAAATTTATAATGCAGCTCGCGATCTTTTTATGTATTTTGAAGCGCAGATTAAAAAAAAAATGATATTTTCGATATGTTGTAAGACTTACTTTTACCTTTTTAAATAAAAAAAAAATTAAAAAAGATGAAAGGTCAAGATAAAGATCTATAATGAAATAAACGCCTTTGTGAACATTTAAAGTATAAATTTGAGAAAATCTACCTGTAATTTTTAATAAATAGCAATTAAATATAATAATTACAGATATCTGATATTTGTGGCAAAAATCGAATATAACTGCTAAATCTGATTGGAATAAACAGAAATCATAGCCGTTACTGTCCCTAGAGTATATGTATGTACAAATTTCTGCATCAGCATCCACATCAATCATATAGCCATTCATTCATTGATCTGCATGTGAACTCAGTGAACTCAGTTGCCATAAGAGATAGAGTGCCTAAGTTTAGTATGCTGGTAATCGCATGCTCCACACAGCTGAGTTTAATTTCACTTTCCGATAACCATCCCGGCTGGCCGAGCAATCGTTAAAAACGAATTGCAACCACAATGATGATTATTCAAAGTAACAATTGCTGTATGCATTTGAGGAGCACTTCCCCACAGTTGGGCATTCCGCTCGGCCGCTCGCTCAGTTCAGCCAGATCAATCGAACAAAGCCAACTTAATGGGATACCAAGACACACACACACACACACACACACACACACACACACACACACACACACACACACACACACACCAACACACACACACACACACTCAAATTGCCAGCGGCGTCAAGAGCAGTGTTGATGAATCTTGTTGGTGGTGGTGTACAACAGCACCACACAACCACACACAGTGAGCGATGTCCAGCCGCGACATTTGGCTTTGCGTTTGCCGCCTACCAGCCAAAAAAACCAAAGAGCACTCTTCACGACGTAGAGATACCCTGTAGTCAGCTACCAATTTGAATAGTGAGTTATTCAAGATGCATGTCAAGTCTGTTGTCTCTTGGTATCTTGTACTTGAAAAGAAGTTTGATCAATTTCGATAGTATATCGATATTTATCGATATTTTATTGATTTTTGTAAGTTATGAGTAAAACAAAACAAAAGCCTGATCTGCATATGGTATACACAAATCCACACTCAAAGTTCAGCAATCTAGATCATATCTTCTTTAAGATCTTATACAATTAGAAGAACAATGCTGACCAATAATATATATATAGTATAACTTCGATACATTTCGATACAATTTAATTGTAAATCAAGCAAATTGCTTACAATTTCGTTTGCATAACTCGAAATTAATCTGTCTAAAGTCGAATTTATCTTTAACTTGATCAGAATGTAAGTTTGTTATTTTAATTTATAGCTATATTTGTAAGTTTTAAGCAAAATTAATATAGATAATAATAACTATTGGGACAATAGGTGCAAACATATATTAAAATCTAAACATTTTATGATAAAAGGATGATTATTGGATTGTCAAATAAACATAAATAAGCTTAAATAAACAAACAACAAAACATGCAGAATTATACTTTATACTGATATTGTTAATATATTTTGAACAACAACAAGTTGTTCATATAAAAATTTAATTTTCAACTCTTATCTTTTCCCCTAACTCAAAATGTCTATAAACTATAAGTCAGAGAAGTTCGACTATATATTTATATAGTAGTTAGATGTCGTATACTGCTTATAACACTTGCATGATACATGCATGATACCCATTTTGTTGGAAATATGTGCAGGGTATAGCGAAAAAAATACATCAATCAATTGCAAATAGAAAACAAAATCTTCCCAATCAGACGAATTGATCATTGAATTGCTCTTGGGGCCGCACCGGGAGCTGGCTGCGGGGGAAGTGGAGATCGAGAGGGAGTCGCAGATGGAGTTGGAGGTGGAGATGGAGATGGAGTCGGGGTCGGACAATGTTGCGCTTGCGGGTGGCCCCACCTGCCAGCTAAGTGGCCAGAGGCTGGTCTTTGGGCTGCAGTTGGACTTGGACTTGGAGTTGGGGATCTCAGACTGACTGACTGACTGACTGACTGACTGACTGACTGACGGACTGACTGTTTGGTGTGCTGTGGCGCGAGGCAGAAGAAAGTGTTAAGTCCAATTCCAAATATTCGCTGGTGAAATTTAAATCATTTTCAAATTTAATTACCGACAAATAAACGTTTGACATTCCAGACGAGCCGCTTGCCACCTGCTTGTCACCTGTGGCTGCTGCTGTTGTTGCTGCTGCTGCTGCTGCTGCTGCTGGGCGTGGCAGAGTGCGCATTTCAAGCATTCAAGTGTAGCATCTCAGCATCATAATCATCATTCATCATCAGCATTGGCGATCATTATGATCATTGGCTTATTCTACGAATACGCACGACTTTTTCTCTTTTACGTATACGCGTTGTGGTTGCTGCTGCTGCTGCTGCTGCTGTTGGAGTGATTGCTGTTGTCATTGCAGTCGTGGCATGTCCAAAAAACATTTTAATGGCAAACTCTGCGCCTCATCACCGGCTGCTGCTTCATTGAGAAATCGGACCACAGTGCACAGTGGTTGACAACGCCACAACTGACCCACAATTAACTCAACTAGAGATGAGCGATTTTTCGATTCTCCTCGTCTAGCAACATTCACAATCCAAATTGTTCTGTCACGTCACGCAATTTCAGATCACAAAATATAAAAAAAACGTCCTTGCATTTCGCAGCAGTAACGTCACGTATATTCACGATCACGTCACGCTCCCACAGCTAGTTTATAGCAAATATATGAATACATATAGTATTTACATCAGACTCTCACTTCTAAAATTGTTGCTCTAGTTACCAAATTTCATCACATAATCACATTCATTTAATTAATTTTTTTTTGCAATTTAAGCAGTTAGCTCATCTTGCTGTCAAGGTTAATGTTAGCTAACTGGCGCTTAAAAAATATTTCGATTGACAAGTTGGCAGGACAAATTAAACTGTTGCATTTATCTTGTTGTCAACTATTTAACAGGTGAATAAGCTGCATTGTAAACTTTGACAATAGCTTCAGAAACTTAAAAGCAGTTTGTAAATTTAAGAGCTTGACAATCAATTAAGATAAACCAATTTCTATTCAGACTGTATGTTAAAAAAAATAAATTGCCAAACAAATTTCACTTTGTTAGCTGTAAAATCGGAATCGACTCAAATTTTGCGCAGTGTAGAGCACAATCGTTGACAAAATATGATCTATAGCTCGTAGACAGTCTGCGACTGACTGTGCCACACTCGGCTCGTTACCCACTCACTCCACCAGCCGTGGCACCCTCAACGTGCAACGTGCAACGTGCAACAGACACACACTCGGCACACTTCATTCGGTTGCAAGGTGCAAGTGCAACAAAGTTGCACGCTTTGTGATTTGACTTAGTGGCAGATACGATTACGAGCTTGAATATGGGTTAGCTGGTCGGCTACGCCCTCGGCGCCAGTGTGCACTGCCAGCCGTTATACCCTGTAAACACAAGTTGTCGATGTTCAAAAAATAAACAATATTCATTTGTTATTCAATGTCGACTAGTGAGAATCGGTACTGCAAAATAATTCAAATTATTAGCTAAAATCATATAAATATATTATTATAAAAGTAAAAAATATTTATAAATTTAAATTTAGAATGTATATTAGGAAAAATATTTGTTACTATCGCAAATATTTCTTTCGCTTTCTGCCTCCCAATTAAAATGTATTTTTAAACACACAAGAAAAATCAGAAAATGAAAAACTCTTTTTAGAAGAATATAACAGTGCTATAAAAATACGATGTTACCAATTGGAGGAAGTTCCTTCCTTTCTATCACGACGAAAAAGGTTATCGATAACAAACATATTAATTAAACATTTGCTTTAAATATCGGTTAAATTAAACCTCGCTAGATTTGTAATATATCTAAGTAAATATTTGTAGCAAACTATTATTAGCTTTATTTTCATTTCTAGTATAAATATTTAAGAAGTTTTTTATTTATATCTAAAAATAATATACTTTAAGCCAAAATAAATTTTTAAACTAAACTTCGTTTGAAAAAGTATGCTAATTTAAACATGCAATAAATATTGATGTTTAATTAACAGTATTTATAAATTTACTAGCATTAAATGATAGTCTTTATTATATAATATTTATCTATTTTATGCATTTATTTATTTTAGAACTTAGAATTTAATCTAAAATCCAATTTTGTATAAGTACAGGGTGTTTGACTAGTCGAGCTGGCTGTCACGTGCAATTGCGACTTGTTTTCATTCATCTTCAGCGCACAGACATATGTAAGTACGCGCGTGTGTGCGTGTGTGTGTGTGTGCGTGTGTGTGTGTGTGCGATCAGGAGACATTTCTCGTTGGTCGTTTTCTCGCCTTTTTTAGCGCTGGCCGCTCTTTTCTTTTCTTTTTCTTGCTTTTTGGCGCACATAAAAAGCGGCTTTTCGTTTAAGTGCGTCGCGCCTGGATGAGATGTCCGTCTGCCGTCCGCTGTCCATTGTCCGCTGTCCAAAGACTGCGTCTGCGTTTGCGTCTGCAGCGAGTTGTTGCAGATGACCGCTAAAGCCGGAACTGGCGATGGCCAAAGTCGCAGTCGACGGCGCAGTCGCAGTCGCCACAGCAGCAGCGGCAGCGCGACGAAAGTTGCGCCGTTTTTGGGCTGGCCAAGTGACTGACTGACTGACTAACTGACTAACTGACCAAACCAGACACGAGACACAGAGGCAGAGGGAGACGGCGACAGACGCGAGACGGCGGCAAACGCGAAGCGCAGGCGCAGGCGGAAGAAGGAAAGTGAAGACGCCACAAGCAGACGACGCTCGGCTGGCGTCGACGTCAGCGTCGCAGCCACCTGCAGCAGCAACAAAAAACACAAGCGGCGGCGGCGGCGGCGGCGCTGAGAATGTCAATTGTGGATGTTGACGTTTGGCAAGTGAATGTGGATGCTGGATGCGCTTGTGTGGATGCTGGATGGGGATGTGGATGTGGATGTGGATGGCGTCGAATGCGGCTGCGTGAAAATGCCGCCCAACGAGTTTCGCAATAAAGAGAAAGTGTCCAAAGGCTGTTCTCGCGATCGTAAAGAATAAATTTGTGTTTCCTGTTTGCTGCATACCTTTTTAACAGTCTGGCCAAAACACACACAACAACAACCGATTTCATCTTTATCATCAACCGAGCCGAGCCGAGTCGAGCCGAGAAAGTTATTTAGCATGGGAAGCAGCAGTCTTTTCTTCTTTCTTTTTATTTTCGTTTTTGCGAAACGTTAAAGGGACCTCAGCGTAGTGGAGATCAATGCGCCCTGGCGACAACGTCAAGTGAAAACTGGCATTAAATTCAGGAGAAAAAAGATACATACATACATACATACATATAACTCCAAAGGCAGCCCAAAAATACTTGCTGGAATCCAAAGTGCATCGGCACAGTGGCGCACTCACTATGATAAGTGCAGGAAAATATCGTATGTTGATGTGTAAGTGGGTGGCTGGATTGATAAGAAGTGAGAGCGCCAGCACTCCAGTCCCTGGAACGCATTCCAATATCAATATTCATAAGCAAAATGACGCATTGCCACACAGCACACACACGCATACACAGAGATGTGTGTGTGTGTGTGCCACTGTTTCCAATTGATTCGCAAATGAACGACTAGATCGTGGAATTAGTGCAGGCCAAGTACTAAGTTGCAGCTAAAGCACTTAGCCATTAAAAAGCTACATTTATTGCGAAAAGCCTTCGAGTTGCAATTTATTAGCTTGTGCTAACAAAATGTTAAAACTGGAGAGTAATATTTAAAGTTTTGGCAGTAAATGTTATTTAATTGAACACTCCATCTCCATTAATACATGCAACTCATTTCACCTTTAAAAACTCGTCTGATTTCTATAAGAAACTTATTTTTAGTCTATATCAAAATAAACTCCAAATGCGAAATCGCATTTTGGATATGTTGAATATTTTCTAAAAAATAATTAGAGAATCTTTCTCATCTCTTTTATGATGTTAGGCAATTTGTATTTATTTGATTTAATGTCAATTAATATCAGACGACACAGAAGATTACAAATACACTTACAAATTTGAGTTAAAGTTTGAAAAATAAAGTTAAAGCTACAAGCTAAATAACTGCATTTGCCAAAACTGGCTATAAAAGCGCTAAGCGCTCAGCACTGAGCATGCAGCTGTGTGTGTGCGTTTTATTTTCAGCTACGATAATGAATAAGCAACAGCGACAAAAACAAAACGCGCAACATTTTAATAAAATCTACATAAATACTGTGTAAAATATACATATACATATGTACTTTTATATGTAAATGTATATGTACATTACTGTATTTATGTACTTAGTCTTATCCGTTAAGAGTCGCTGCTGCTGTTTGTGGCATCCGTTGGAGAGTCGGGAATGGAGAAGCGAGCAGTTCTCCAGCCACAACGCAGCGAGAAGCGTCCAATTAACGGATCGCATAGAACCTTAACCCAATCCTAGTTGGCAAAAGGCAACATGAGAGCATTGAACAGGGCGACTCAGGTGCTGGCAGTGCTGCTGTGCCTGCTGCTGCTCGACCTACCCTGTGCCTGGGCCTGGATGAAGTTTAACAGTTATACTTCGCAGGGCCGCAAGCGAACGGATCAGCGCAAGAAATGCCCAAATGTGAGTGAAAGTGTTAAAGGCCGCAGTTGGATAAGTTGGATAAGTTGCCAGAGAGAGTATAATCCACTTTAGAAGTCTTGGTTCTTTTACATGAGATATCATTATACTTGCAAAGAAAACAGCAATAGAAGAGTGGAATAAGTTAGCCAAGTTATCAGCGTGTCAAATCGATTAGACCTATTACACAGTAAAAAATAAGAGTGTATCACTATATGGCAATTAACTAGGTGTAATTTGAATGCCATATGGCATTTATTTACAAACTTACTCGAGTTAACCTCACTTTGCGGATTTTGATTTAATTTTTAACTATTTTGCACTGTGATAAATACATTTTATGCTCAACAAAAAAGATGTTTCAACGAAGAATCACTAAAAATCAATATATCACTATCACTTGTGTATTATGTTTGCTTGTCATGTGCTACACTGTCTTTTTTATAAATTTTGAAATCATTACTGGATAATTACTACATGAATTACTCTGTCATTCCAAAGGTCTAAATCTCTTGGACTAGCTCGAATTTATTAATGATCTTCTCTAAAAATCAAGGCTCATTTAATCTGATGATACTTTATGTTTTTCGCGGAACAGAGCATTGTGCAGTCGGTGCTGCTTGCTTATCATGTGCAACATTGATTTTGTGCGTTCTTTGAAATCAAGTCGAGATCAATAGAATAGATGAATAGAATAGCAAAATTCAAAAACTATATACTTATGTATGTTTAAGTGTGTATGTGTGTGTGTGTGTGTGTGTGAGTGTGTATGTGTGTGTGTGTGCTCTCATCAATATGCGAGTCCAGTGGCGGCTCTCATTCAGAATGTGTCTGGGGGCAAAGAAATGGGCGCACACTGATGCCAAAATCAATCACACTTTCTAAGTGCCTGCCTGACGTCCGCGTGTCACAGTCGACTGCGACTGCGACTGCGACGTCGACTGCGAATGCGAATGCGACTGCGACTGCGCAGTTGCAGTTGTCGTCACTAGACGCTCTACGCTGCCGGCGTCGACGCTGACGTCGACGTCGCCATTGGCAACGTTGACAGGCGGTCAAGTGCAGCGGTTTATTTGACTAGTATTTTTTTGGTATTTGTTTTCTTTGCACAACTAAAACGCACAGCCAAAAAACAAATTGAACAAATGCACAAAGTGACATGCAACTAGATTTTGTACACATGTATGTATGTCCGCCTCTATGTGTACGTGTGTGTGTGTGTGTGTGTGTGTGTGTGTGTGTGTGTGTGTGTGCGTGTGGCTTAATTTCAGTTGGCACGCACATTTAGTCGCCTGAATGCATTTTGTTGCTTTGTTGCTTTGCTGTACTACAGTAGTCTGTAGTCGCTGGCAAATTAGAACACTTTGCTTTCGGCGCTGCTGCAAATTATTCGCAGAAGGCAACTTTTGTTTTACCAAGTTAAATATTAATCAAATATACATAAATGTTCTTAAACAAGTGGGAAAGGATTATCTTCGGCGTGCCGAAGATTTCATACTCTTTTCGAACCTTTAGACACTTTCATTAGCTGTAAAAATTCGTTTGATCGCATGGCATTTATTTTGTTTCGTTCTAAGAATTGATATCATATGAAGTTAGATTTTTTTTTTTCCAAGTCATAGTGGTCCGATCCGGGCATCTCCAATCTATGTGCTGTCATTTTGAATAATAAGTATATGTGCAAAGTTTCATCGCGAAAGACTTAAAAACATGGGATATATGGCCAAAACTGACTTCGAGTTGTATGGCAGCTATAAGATATAGTGGTCCGATCCAGCCGGCTCCGACCAATGTGCTGTCCCCTGGAAAAATAAGTGTCTGTGCAAAGTTTTATCGCGATAGCTCAAAAGGTGAGGGACTACTTTGCATACATACAGACAGACGGACAGACAGACAGACAGACGGACATGGCTAGATCAATTTGTTTTGTCATGCTAAGCATACTGGCAGTAACTTTTGGGGGTCTCCGACGCTTCCTTCTATGCGTTACACACTTCACCACAAACTTAATATACTACTACTTTGAAAAGAGTATAAAAACTCTTTATTTTGCTTAAAAGTTTGATAATTTTCTACATAAACTTATCGAAACTTAACTGATTTTCAATGCCAAGGTCGTTTTTATTAATGGCTTGTTTTCTACATCATCCAAATTTGATTCCTTTTAATGTTTAACATGGATTCAGCTATAACTCCTTTAAAAATACAATCCAGTGCTTTATAAAACTTGTTATGAAATCCGAAATCAGAATTTCATATAATTTACGATTCTAAGCAATTCATACTTTTGAAAAGTTATAATAGAGTAATAATAACACAGAGTTACACTCTCTCCCACTCTTTCTCTCTCTCTCTTTCACTCTCTTACTCTTACTCTTACTCTCTTTCTATCTCTCTCCCACTCATTCCCTTTCTCTCTTTCTCTCTCTCTCTCTCTCTCTCTTACTCTCTTACTCTTACACTTACTCTTACTCTTACTCTTACTCTTACACTTACTCTTAATCTTACTCTTACTCTTACTCTTACTCTTACTCTTACTCTTACTCTTACTCTTACTCTTACTCTTACTCTTACTCTTACTCTTACTCTTACTCTTACTCTTACTCTTACTCTTACTCTTACTCTTACTCTTACTCTTACTCTTACTCTTACTCTTACTCTTACTCTTACTATCTTTCTATCTCTCTCCCACTCTTTCCCTCTCTCTCTCTCTTTCTCTCTCACTCACTCGTTCTCTCTTTCTGTTTGCAGGTGCGCGCCATTCGCAACTTTGATCTGGAGCTAATGATGGGCAATTGGCACGTGGTTCAGTATTATGCATCCACGGAGGAGCTGCCGGAATATGCTTGCATGCGCAGCAATTTCGCCTTCTCCAGCGAGGATCAGCATGTAAGATATAAATATATATATACATATATATAGTACGGACCGTAAGTGATGAACATTTAAGAATTGTTGATCAAACATAACCTATTAAAAAGGAAAAGGGCTTGCATATTCTTAAATATTTTTTTTTGTATTTTGTAGTATTTTTCTAGAGTTTGTGGTATTTATTCTTTCTTTCTTATGACTTTTATTAAATGAAAGAAAGAATTTATGAGTTTTATGTTTCAATATCAAATATAAAACTTAAGTTTATTTTTTGTCAGGAAAAATAAAGCTGCAGAAAAAAAATTTGTTCTGAGGAATAAACAAATAAATTAATATGTGAGCAACAAATCAAACTTCGAAAATAATGATTAATAAATAATATTTAAGAATTCATCGATATGGTCACTTATATATTTATATATTTTCTATACATAAATATATATGTACATCATGGAAACTGCTTGTAAACTGCAGATCACGATGAACTTTAGCTATATCTTTGCCGAGGATCCGTTGCGCGAGAAGCTGCAGGGCAACATCACTTGGCTAATACCGGACTTTGACACTCCGGGTCACTGGATGCACACCGAGGACATATGTAAGTCCGATCTTAGCTACTATATAGCTACTAGTTAGCATACTAGTAAGACTTAATAAGGTATAACCTATATTATGACTGTAATCACTATGCTAGCAATTATCCATGTTTTGTCATCCTACGCAGATGAGGGCATCTACAACACCTATGTCCTGGACACGGACTATCACAATTGGGGCCTAATCATGCACTGTGCCGAGAAGAAGAAGCATTCGCGATACTTATCCGCTTTGTTGCTTTCGCGTCAGCCGACGCTGGGCGATAATGTTATCACTTTTTTGAGGTTGGCTGAACTGAACGATAGTTTTGACTAGTAATAATGTTTTGTAATATTTGTAGGGAGAAACTGCCACGCTATGATATAGATTTATCATTCATGTTTGCCATCAATCAAACGTCTTGCGAGCACCTGATGGAGTCCAGCAAAGATGATCCACTGGCGTACATTGTGAATGGTCAGCAGAGCGTTACGGATGCATTTAAGCTTATCAATAAACCATAAAGTATTCGCAATAAAATGTAATCAGTTTAAATCGGCCTATAAAGTTGGCGCTCTTGTTAAGTTGGCTGCAAGCAAATCGGCGCCGCTCACTTGATGTTGGCTGCGCTCGGGCATTCACTCGCTTGAAGTTGGCCGCATGTGCCGAGTGCGCAACGTAACGCACAAATGCGCGCAACGTAATCGAAAAAAACACAACACTGAGCGTTCGTGGCGAATGCCAGGCTGAAACAACGCAAACAAAATTTGGTCACTCTAACTCGTAGTTGCGAAGAAAAAATTAAATATTTTTGTGTTTTTAAAGTGCTGCTATTGGATTGGCAATAAACGACAAACGTGCATTTGAAACGTCACTGAACTAGTGTTCGCAATGTGCAATCATTGCAAATATCGCACAAGCAGCGATCTGTATGTATGTAATGTGTAGCTGTTGCGATTTTGCGTATGCTGCGTTAAAAGTGGTGGAAAATGTGTGCAACAAAAAACATGCAGTCGCTAACTAACTATGCCCACTGAGCAGCTAGCGGCAACAGTGCGCTATAGTTAAATGCGATTGTAAATTGTGTGCGTAAAGCGCGAAAAAAAAACGTATCGCCAGAATTCGCGCGTGCAACACAAAATTGCGCCAATAAGCGAGCGACGACGTTTCTGTCTGTTTCTGTTTTATTGCATTCCTACTCGCACACATACACACATAGGCAGCAACAGAGATTTATATATATGTATATAGAGATGAATGCATGTATGTATATATGTATACCCACATGCATTCACGCAATAAAACAGCACAACAACAATCAACATACAAATGTTTGCCAGCAGGTGAGCTAATAAAACAACAACTAAAAGAGCTCAATTCATGCAGAAGCAAAGTGCAACAAATAAATTGAATGTGCATTGATTTGTTTTTTGTTTTTTTGTGTGTTTCTTTTTGGCAACGGCAACAATAAAAATGTTGTAAAACGCTCGCGCTCACAACGTGCTACTATTGTGTACTCGCTCGCACGCAAGGTGCGCTTATGGCAGCTTGTTTGTTGTGTTTTGTTGTTGTTGCTTTTTGACATTTGCTGCTGCTGCTGCTGTGCAGAAGAAGCTCCACTTTGAGTGTTTTTTTTTGTGCTGTCAAAATATAGCTCCGCTTCGGCTGACCAGTAAATGTACAGTGTGTACACCGCACACGCATATGCGTGTGAGTGCGAGTGTGTGTGTGTGTCTGTGTGTGTGTATGCAATATTAATAATTAATATTTGTAAGATATACAAATTAATCAAGTGTGTGTTCCGTCTCTCCCCGTCTCTGTCTCTCTCTCTCCCTCTCTCTTTCTGTATCGTTCGTTCAGCAGCGTAATTGTTGCAATTGCAGTTGCCAGCAAGTGGCGAAGCGCGCCAACGAGCGCCTAGAAGAAGTGTAAACAACAAAAAGCGATAAGCTCGAAACTCAACTAGGTAACTGTTAACGGTTGCGCTAACGGGACTGCTCGAGTGCAGAGCGCCAAGATGTCACGGTGGGGCAAAAACATTGTTGTGCCACTGGACTCGCTCTGCAAGGAGAAGGAGAACACAAATCGGCCCACTGTCGCCCGCTCCGTCGGCACCGTGGGCAAATGGGGCAAAATGGGCTTCACTTCCACGCGCACCTACACCCTGTCCGCCCTGCATCCGATGGCCGCTGCCGCAGCTGCTGCCGCCGCCGCCGCCAGTCCCGCCCAGAGTCCGGCCTCCACGCACGATCACGATCCAAACGATACGTCCGTCTCGGTGCCGGAGCCGCCCAAGCCCAAGAAGTTCTTCAAGTCACGCAACACGGCGCCGCCAGAGGTCATCGCTCAGATAATACAGCAGCTTCCGCACTGCGGCGCAGGCACCTCACCGATGCGGGATCAGGCCGGCATGACGCCCACCCACGAGCCGCTCAAGCTGAAGCTGAGCAAGGTCGGCAGCTCCGCAGAGCGGAAGCGCAAGTCGCCCAAAAAGAAGGCGAGTGCTGCTGCTGCTGCTGCGGCGGCGGCTGCGGCTGCTTTAACGCCCGGTGCGTTTAGCGCCGCCGAATTGGGCGACAGCCTCTCGCTGGATCTGGATCAGATGGATGGGCCGCCGGGTGCATCGCCCACCGCTGAGCCGCGAAGCGCCAAGAAGAAGAAGAAGCTCAAGGAGGAGAAGAAACTGAAGCCGGAAGCGCCGCCCTCACGCATCCTCGGGCGTGCCCGCAAGGCGGTCAACTACTGCGAGGTGGACGACGACGAGCGCCATCCCACGCCCATCAAGGACCTCGTCATGCCCAAGACGCGTCCAGTCGAGGCAACAGCCACATCCACAACAGCAGCGACAACCGCCCTTGAGCTCTCCACACCCTTGAGCTCTCCAACAGCAGCAGCCGCCGCCGCCGCCGCGGATGCCAGTGCAGCGCTTCCTCCGCCCGCAACGGCGCCCAGCGCAACATCAGTTGGCTGCATCACATCCACGTCATCTTTAGTTGCAGCAGCCGCTGCTGCAGCCGTGCCATCTGCTTCCGCCTCGTCGAGCGCTTCCCGCACACCTGAACATCCGCCAATTGTTCTACGCATTTCCAAAGTGAGTATAGCCAGCTTGCAGGTGGGCTTCTTGTTCATACGATACTTAAGTAACGCCCATCAGTGGCAATCCAGGAATCTCTTCCAACCAAACATAACGATCTCACTGCAAATATAATTAACTAGTTTTTCGAACATAAATTAGAGTGGCCAAGACAATTTTAGAACTGATACCTTGTAAAGGTCCAGAAACATATATAATTCAATTATAATTTAGTAACAGCTTTTATTTGTATTGTAATTGTCTAACAGCAAGTCAAAACTTATGTTCTTGAATAGCAACAAGCTTTAACAGCAGATAGCTGTCCCTTTTGCTAATTCGAAAAACATATTCCGTAAAGGGTTTGTTTTCGAGATTAGGAAATTAACCTTCCCCAAAATATTTAAAGATTTCTGAGTCAACCCTGTATCAGTGTTTTTGACCATGAATAATGATTAATTGTATTTTATTTTAAATCAAAAAATCATATTCACCTATCTCATTTTAAGTATTATTTTTGAGGGGAAAAAAGATCTCATGAATAATCATTATTAATGAGCTTTATTTGTTTTACTCAAAAATAACCATTACTTGCTATGTAAAAAATAAGTTTTTTTTTTGTTCTACCTATTGTCCATAACTTGCATGTAAATTTTGTATTCAAGAGGCTGCAAACTAAAAATTTAAGTATTATCTGAAAACATTTACACGATTTATTTAAATAACTTAGGGAACTCAAAACCATATAGTGAGAAACGATCTATCTAGATAGTTAATTCAATAATTATATTATTACTCACTTTAAAAGTGGATAGCAATTGCTTGGTACATTTTCTAACAGTCACATTTTCTATCACTGTCTGAGAGATTTACAATACGCATACCTCTTAGATTAAGGCTATACCTATAGCGAATACCAATTTGTAATCATTGTACGATGATGCATTTTAAAAGGTTCTTTATTCTAAGGAACATGAACATGGCTATAAAATTCGTTTCCATTTAAGTAGTCAGTTTTCTATAAATAATAATAGTCAGCCGAAACAAACTTTCTTGGTAGAGTCTGTAAACAAGCCTTCATATCGAGTATCTGGTATAAACAATCCAAACTGTAAATAAAAGTTGTATATAAAGTGAATATGTATATAAAGTCGAGCTTCTAACTCGAACCTCCATCTGCCACAGAAAAAGTTTGAGTTTGAGAACCACTCAATTATGTTCGTTCTATAGAGAACTTCGAGTTAAAGAAGCTGGACCTTATATTTACATAAGGACTTATTGCATTATATTGTATATTTAAATACACAAAAGTGTATCTTAAGTGATATGTTGCAAAAACTCATTTACAAAAAAAAACAAAAAACCGCTGAGACAACGCATTTGTGCGCTCAGTTGACACCTTTTTCACTGCCTGCTTAACCACTGTGCGCTGACTGAGCGCGCACGAGTAGCGCGCTCAGCGAGAGATCGATTCCTGTCTGCCTCCCTTTCTTTCACGCACGCCATACGCCAGCTATGTGTGTTTGTGTGTGTGCCTGCTTGATGCGCTCTTTCGAGCGCTGTGTGGGAAAGAGAAAGCAACGACAACAACAACAACAGCAAGCAGCAGCGCAGTGTTAAATTACGCGCGCTTTTACATTAAATGGAGTTTTTTTTTGCCTCTTCAACGTTTTCTTTTTGCTGCGATGCCGCCACAGTTGTGTGTTGCTGTTGTGCGGCAGTCGCCAAGTGTTAATTGCGGCTGAAAAAATAAGCTAGCAAAGGCAAACGCAACTGTAAACTACAAATTAGACAACGCAACGAAAAACAGTTATAAACAATGGAATCTTTTGCCGTTTTCATTTGCAGGGCACCTCACGCTTAGTCAGCACGGATAGCGAGGAGCCGCCGAACAGTTCACCGCCGCAGCAGCTGCATTACGGCGAGACGCCCAACAACAACAAAGCCTTGGACGCAACGGAAGATAATGTTCCTGGAGCAGCAGCAGCAGCAACAACAATAACAACGACAACGCCAAAAATAACTGTTAAACCGCTGAGGCCGCCACCAATAGCAGCAGCAGAAACGACGCAAGAGGAAGACGAAGAGGGCGAGGAGGAAGAAGAGGGCGAAGAGGAGGAGGACGAAGAGGAAGAAGAAGAGCCGCCCGAAATAAACTATTGCACGGTGAAAATCTCACCGGACAAGCCGCCCAAGGAGCGCCTGAAGCTGATCATCAAAACGGACGTAATACGCAATGCGATAGCCAAAGCAGCCGCCGCCGCAGCAGCCAAAGCCGCCGGAGAGGAGTCGCGCAGCGGCAAGAAGTCCAAGAGCAAAAAGCACAAGCATCTGAAGCATGCAGCAGCGGGCGCAGTAGTAGCAGGATCCGTAGTGATCGCTCCTCCAGCTGCCAGCGAACTGGTGACGTCGGAGTTCAAGACGCCATCACCGCATTTAGCGCTCAGCGAGCAGCAGCAGACGCAGCAGCAACAATCGCAGCAGCAGCAGCAGCTGCAACAGCTGCGTGGCAACATCCACTCACCCACCATACGCTCCGATCACGACTTCGACTCGCAGTCGTCGGTGCTGGGCAGCATCTCCTCGAAGGGCAACAGTACGCCGCAGCTGCTCGCCCAGGCGGTGCAGGAGGACAGCTGCGTGATACGCAGTCGCGGCTCCAGTGTGATCACCAGCGATCTGGAGACCAGTCAGCACTCCTCCTTGGTTGCACCACCCTCAGACATTGAGTCGCGCCTCGAGTCCATGATGATGACCATGGACGGCGCTGGCAATCCAGCCGCAGCTGCTGCCGCAAGCACTGACCAGCCACTGGCACTGCAGCAAGCGGACATTCTGGCGGTGCTGCGCGGCGACTTGACAATGCCGCGCCTCAATGGCGAGCAGCCGGAGCAGCCCAAGCGGAATACGCGCGGACGAGCGCGCAAGGCCAACAACATTAGTAGTATCAGTAGTGCGGAGACGCGCAGCAGGTTGCGGGCCAAGCCGCAGGAGGCGACACAGGAGGCGGCCACAAAGCGTGCCACACGTGGACGGCCGCGTGGAGCAACTGCAGCAGCGGGCGTGGAAGATCCAGCCGAGGCAGGCGACGCGCAGCCGCGTCGTGGCCGTCGCGCCATCAACAACAATCTGGCCACGAGCAACAACAACAATAATAACAATAACAATGTAAACAACATCAATAAGATTGCAGCCAACTTGTCGGCCAAGGCGGAGGCGTCCAGTGCGTCCAATGCGGCCGCCACGCGCAGCTATGGACGCAAGCGCAAGAATCAGCAGGTGCAGCAGCTGCTGCAGCCGGACACGGAGCAGGATCAGGCGCATGTGCAGCTGCAGGTGCAGCAGGATGAGGCCACACCCGCCAAGCTGGCGCACACAGAGCTGCAGCGGCAATTGCAGGAGGAGCTCGATCTGAACCTGGATCTCGATGCAGAGCCCGAACTGGAGCCCGATCCCGGCATGGACGAGCTGTCGAATACTTCCAACAGCTCGTCGCTGCAGCATGATGGCTCCTCCTCGTCGCCGCCGCCGCGCGACTTCAAGTTCAAGGACAAGTTCAAGCGCACGCTGACGCTGGACGCGGCTGGAGCAGCGGCAGCAGCAGCTGGCGCAGGAGGAGCAGCTGCGGCCGCCTTGCCAGTGACCAGCAGCAGTGGCGCCGAGGAAACGCAACGCGGCGCCGTCAAGCTGGTCATCTCGAAGAAGAAGGGCAGCATCTTCAAGAGCCGCACGCTGGTGCCCTCGGATCAGGCCGAGCAGGCGTCGGTGGCCAAGCGGCATCTGTACAAGCACAGCTGGGATGCAGCGCTGGAGGCGAACGGCGCCGGCACGGGCAGCGATGCCAGCAACGCCTCCGCCTCGACGACAGCCGCTGTGGGCGCCAAGGCGGACAGTCTGACGGCGTGCAAGGCGACCGCCATCGATGCCATCTATGCGGACTTTGCCGACAGCAACTCCAACAACAATACCTGCGGCAGTGCAGCTCTGCGCGGCGAGAGTCCGGCGCTGGGCAAGCTAGCTGGACGACAGACGAAACCCGGACAGCACAGCGGTCAATCGTCGGCAGCGTCGGCGAGCGATGCGTTCGACATGGAGCTGGAGCCGGGTGCCGAGGAGGGACAGGGACAGGGTCAGGGTCAGGGTCTGCGTGTCGATCGCAAGACCAAGGAGTACTATACGGTGGTGCGCAATGTGAAGACGGCGCATCAGATCCAGGAGATCGGCGAGTACCAGGAGATGTACGACGACGTCGAGTATATCCTGGACGCACTGCAGCCGCACAATCCGCCGCCCACGCGCTGCCTGTCCGCTCTCCAGCTGGCCACCAAGTGCATGACGCCAGCCTTTCGGATGCATGTCCGAGCCCATGGCGTAGTCACCAAGTTCTTCAAGGTGAGTAGTCATTGTTGGTCATGTGTCATATGGAAAGAACCAAGCCTAGCCTATAAGGTAATCTTGATGACCATCAACACTGAAGTCCCTTTAAACATTTCTTTCTAACTCTACCCAAGTGAGCTCAGCTGTCAGTGAAGCTATCTTGATCAAATTTGATACAGTTACATGCTGCATATATCAAAGACTTGGACATATCGCAACACTATATCATATAGCTGCCCATCTACCTGTCGAAAGTTGCGATTTATGCATTCATTCATACCTTCATTGGTTATCTAATCTAATCTCATCATGCAATTATCAGCATCGCACTTTTTATCTATGTAGTTTCCATAGGATCAATTTGTCGGGCTACTTTGACACTAAACTCCTCCGAAACAATTTAACTATTGTATTAAATATAGATTTCTATTCTTAAATCACTTTAGTACTCGAGGAAACAGAGTCAACAATAGAGATTATTCTGATCTTATTCGATCAACATTAGACTACTCCAGTATGTGCTTAGGCAACTATTGTCTTGTTTGATACTAATATATTGTACATCTGCTATGGTATTTAAGCTTTAAGATCACTTAACTTGTTCTCATCCATGATATCGTCCTTTTCTCTGTCTGCTCACAGGCGCTGTCCGATGCCAACAAGGATCTGAGCTTGGGCCTGTGCACGTCAGCCATTATGTACATCCTGTCGCAGGAGGGCCTCAACATGGACCTGGATCGCGACTCGCTCGAGCTGATGATCAATCTGCTGGAGGCCGAGGGCGTCGGCGTGGGCGTGGCCGCGCCCACAGACCGTGCCAACTACGAGCGGAACAAGCAGAAGGTGCGCGAACTGTGCGAGGAGATCAAGGCGCAGGGCAAGGGCACGCATCTGAACGTGGAATCGATCACGGTGGGCACGCTGGCCATGGAGACGCTGCTCTCGCTGACGTCGAAGCGGGCGGGCGAGTGGTTCAAGGAGGATCTGCGCAAGCTGGGCGGCCTCGAGCACATCATCAAGACGATATCCGACTTCTGTCAGCCGGTGATTGCCACAGCTGCCACAGACATGGCCCTGGTTGCGTGGCAGCCAGCGCTGCTCGACAACATGCAGACAGTGGCGCGTTGCTTGCGCGTCCTCGAGAATGTGACGCAGCACAACGAGGCGAACCAGCGGTATATGCTCACCTATGCGAAGGGACGCGCCGTGGACACACTGTGCTTCCTGTACCGCCTCTGCGATCGGCAGCTGCTGCTGCATCCATCCACCACCGAGCACAACAGCAGCAAGGAGCATCCGGGCGTCGCAATGCGCGAACTCCTCATACCCGTGATGAAGGTGCTCATCAATCTGACGCACACGTTCAACGAGGCGCAGCCCTCGCTGGGCGCCGAGCTGCTCGGCAAGCGCAGCGATGTCATCGAGACGAGCTTCCATCTCTTGCTGCTCTCGTCCAACTACATTCCGGACCGCTGCGTCTTCGAGCTGAGTATCCTGGTGAGTGTTGTGTTTTAGCCACACACTGAATACTGTTATACTCATGTGACTGTGTCCGCTTTGCAGGTGCTAACGCTGCTCATTAATCTGTGCATGCACACGCCTCCGAATCGTGCCACCCTGATGCAGGCACATGCACCCGTTGAATATGTGGCCGACAATCCGCCGCCGGGCGATCAGGCAGTCAGTGCTGTCCAAGCACTGCTCGAGTACTTCTACAAGTGCGAGGAGCTAGCCAGGTGCGTTGATTCAATCCAATGTGATTAACATAAATATTAATTGCTACTCTGATTCTGATCGATTTGCAGGCTTGTGGAGAAGAACACGGATGCCTTTCTGGAGAGCAACGAGAAGGGCAAAAAGAAGCAGGAGGAGGTCGAGGAGACAGTCAACAATCGTAAGTTTGCAAGCAGATATCAACAGTCGGGAATCTTCCATTGAGCTTAGCTTTGCCTAATGTTTAGATAACTCTTTAGAGTCCCCCATATCTCAAGTCCGAGTGGTTTCTAGTTTCAAGTTGATGTATAAACAAATCTGCAATAGATTGTAAACATTTTTGTAGCAACTTGAATGCGTTCGAAAAGCTTCGTGTAACAGCTGAGATATGCGTAAATATTTTTAGTATAGCTATGTTTATAAACGACTGTGATTACAGCTGTCGCTTAGCAAAATGCGCTTCGTTTTCACAGATGATTTTCATTTGTGTATAGCTCATATATTTGTAAATCGATCATTGCATTGTTGGCTCAATTGAATTTGAAATGTGATTTGCAGGCAGATCTCGAAAAGTATGCGTTTTATTTAAGTGTATGTTGGATGGAATAAGCCTCTCTCTATACTATACTATACTATACCATACTATACTATACTATACTATACTATACTATACTATACTATCTAGTATACTATACTATACTATACTATACTATCTAGTATACTATACTATACTATACTATACTATCTAGTATACTATACTATACTATACTATACTATCTAGTATACTATACTATACTATACTATACTATACTATCTAGTATACTATACTATACTATACTATCTAGTATACTATACTATACTATCTAGTATACTATACTATACTATACTATACTATACCATACATACTATCTAGTATACTAACTGAATATTCAATATACTTTCTAAGATAGGTATTCAACTATATATGCTTACTCAATCCATTCCATTTACAGTTGTGCAACGCGCCAGCCATCACATGGAGCACACGCTGAAGGGCAGCTACGCGGCCATTCTGATCGGCAACCTGATCACTGACAACGATCAGTACGAGACAATCGTGCGACGGCAGCTGCGCGGCAATAGCTTCAA
Source organism: Drosophila flavopinicola (assembly GCA_035042425.1). NCBI lineage: Eukaryota > Metazoa > Arthropoda > Insecta > Diptera > Drosophilidae > Drosophila > Drosophila flavopinicola. The sequence goes on along the minus strand of JAWNLL010000244.1, from coordinate 183,805 downwards.
GGAGATCGTTGGTGTGCTGGAGAAATACCACACCTTTATGAACCTGACTTCCAGCGTGCGTATTAGCTTGATGAGCACACGAATGGCAAGCGATATTAATTGACGAGTTTTGTGTTTTGTGTGTTTTCAGTTGGAAGCCGCTTTTGTGGCGCACATGAAATCGACAAAGAAGATAATTGACAACTTCAAGAAGCGCGACTATATCTACGAGCATGCTGACGAGGATCATGCGATGCCAATGCCACTCAATCTGGAGACGACAACGCATCACCACCACCACCATCATCATCACCAGCATGAGGCGAACGATGCGGTGCAGACGCAGGACGCGAGCAACACGAGCAGCAGCGGCGGCGGCGGCAGCAGCAGCAACAACACCACCAACACCACAACAACCAACACCGCCAACACCACCAGCAGCAGCAGCAGCAGTAGCAGCATGCCCCGTGTCTTCAAGACGTACAGCAGTCACAGATAATTGATGCCAGATAATAATGATGATGTTGATGTTGATGATGATGAGTATATGGTGTATATGGAAGAGATATCGCCGCCAATCACTGAAAGCCTGCCACCAAAATAATAATTATTTATGTTGTTTGTAATTGCTGATTGATAATTGCAGCATTCATGTATTTAATTATTTATTTCCTATTATGTATGTATGTGTATGTGTTTCGTCGTAATCCATAGAGCCAAACACACACACACTCACACACACACACCCAACACAACACAACATAGCCACACACTCACACCCAAACTCAATCCAAACTCAAACACAACATTTAATATCGTTGTGCTCTGCTCTACTTTGGTTTTGTAGCTTAGCTTAGCAATATTATAACGTATTGTATTTAAAACAAAAACAAGTGATAGCAAATTTCATGAGCATGGTCAGCGTTTAAACTACAATCACACACAACAAACAAATACAAATACACACACACACACACAGAGACAAAAACACTCAAAGATCCAAAATACTACTGATAATTGTGTACGTTATATAGTCATAAGCAATATTAGCAACTATTATTATACATATATATATATATTTACACATAACTAATAATCGACTGTACATATTGTTTATTCGACGATTTTATCCAGCGCTACCTAGGTTTTATTTAATGTTTCTATTCTCTATGATATAACTATAATTATTGATTAACTTTTTTTTTTCTAAATGTAGTATGCTCTTTATAAGCACACATACACACACAAACACACACACATGTACATGTATAAAGTAAAAGATGTAATGTATTTCAGACAAAACTAAACATAAAATATATGGTTATTTTAATGCATATAGCGTTTAAGCGAGAAGGACTCTATCCATAATTAAATATATGTATGTATGTATGTGTATGTTTAAATGAAAGAAAATGTCATATTTAGGCTTACAACTGAGATAAAAACCAGAGAGAGAGATGAAAAAAACACAATTTCGGGAACAAAATATATATGTATTTATTTTTTTGTTTTAAAATTGTCGATAATGTGAAAAATTTATATTAAGTAAGGGATACTATTACACACTATACATATAAATATTGTTCTTGCAGAAAAAAAAATTATAAAATAAAAATTCAAGTGAAATGATAACGGTTAATTTTGTTTTATTTCGCGTGTTATGTTATAAATTTGTGCTCCAGTGGAAATCTTGGAGCTGATACTAAAACTCTAACAAAAATCAAACAAATTATTTATATGGGTAAGGAATTCGTCTTATTTAATTTGTTTTCACATAATAGAGTACTCTCTTTTTTCCTATAGCACAGTACATAACAATATTACAAAAGCGTGTCCAGGCAACGCATCTTAACAAAAAGCATACGTAAAACCTTTTAATTTTTATTTAAAAAGTCAACATTTCAATATTTAAATAAATGCCTAAGAGCAACTGCTGTCTGTTAAAGAATTGTAGCAGCGCTGTTAGTTGTGGAGCATGTTACGTTTACATGTGAATGACAAAACCAGCTGTAGTCGCAATCTACTGCAATATGGACAAAGCAAAGTAGTGATCCAAAACGCTTCGAATTCGAAGTTTTTGTGGCTTACGAAAAATAACTTTAAACGGTATCAGGCTTTTTGTCACAACGGCCAAAACAAAGTTAAAGTGCAAGCAGCAAACTGTAGACAGGCAGGTAGTAACAGCACCAATTTGAGTATAACAGCACAGTTTGGATGGCAGGGATGGTATATATTTTGGTATATTTTGTTAAGTCAACTGGCATATTTGTGCTTTCACGATACGGTCACGCTGCAAGCAAGACGGAAAAATGAAACAAGCATAGAAATTAACGAGAAAATATTTTGTTATTTTGTGTTTATTTTTTCGTACAAACGCATTGCTGCAAAAAGACTAAATTGAATCGTGCGACGTCGTCGGTGGTCGGTTGTCGGGTGCACAAAAGTGTCGTCCAAACCAAGAGTAACAAGAAGAGAAGCAAAAGACCAACAGCAAAACAAACAAATAAACAAAACGCGAGCGTCGAAGAAGACAACAACAACAACAACAGAAGAGCAGCAGAACAGCAGCGAAAGAGATACAAGTAAATAAGAGGAGAGAGCGAAACAAGAGAAACAAGCATGTCCAAGGCGCCACGCCCACGTCCGCGCCAAGTGGGCGGCGGGCCGAGTGTCAACATCGAGATCGATGTGCTGGACGTGGATGTGGCCAGCGGCTTGAACTACACGAGCAGCAGCTCCATCCTCGAGTTCCTGACCAAGGAGCACGACTGCAGCCTGGAGCCAGCCGACCCGGACACCATCTTCCAGGAGGTAAGCCGCCTCTCCGACAGCACAGATCTGCGCTCCGTCGACGAGCTGCTGCTGGAGGCCGAACGGCTCATCCAGCAGCAGCTGCGGCTCGGCGAAGGCGACGGCGACGGCGATGGAGCTGGCGATCACGTTGATAAGCCCAGAGCGGGCAAGAAGACGAGCGGCGCCCAGACGCCGTCGTCCCTGTCGCCCCAGTCGCTGTCGTCGCCGCAGAACAGCATCCGGCTGAACACGCGCTACACTCGCTCCATTGAGCACGTCCAGGTCAGCATTAAGCCCAAAGCGGGCCAAGCCAAATCCTGCGCCTCCTCGCCGGGCCACGCCCAGTCGCAGGCGCTGGCAGCTGCAGCTGCAGCGGCAGCCACTCTCAACAGCTGCGGCAACTTTGTCGCATTCGTTGAGAACCTGCCCTCCGAGTCGGTCATCTCTGAGGAGTCCACACCCAAGGATCTGCACACGAATCACACACACAACGGCACCTTGACGCAGCTGCAGCTCGAACAGCTCGACAACACCGACGACGATGAGGATACGGTGAGTGATTTCCATTCGTGTCCTTTCTGTCCGACTCTTTACGACTCCTCCTCATCCTCCTCCTCCCCAAGCTATAACTTTAGTGGGAAAACTTTTGTTTTTATTTTTTCCTTTGGGTGAGAAACTCATTGCTTGCAAATGCCAAAAGAAAAGTAAACATTTGTATCTTTGAATTGCAAATCAACAAATTTATGTCCTTATGTAATTGCTGAGAGGTTTATTTCAGAAAAACAAAGTTTTTCTTTTAAATTGCAAATCAAATTATATTTTTAAGCAAGTCCTGTTGAAGTGAGTCTTAAGAAGAATATTTAAATATTGTCAGTTGTACCTCTTTGGATTACAAAGGTGAAACAATGGAAATTTGAGTTTCCCGGAGCAGATTAATTTGTTGCATTTTATCGATAACTCGACCCGTTGGAAAGTTATCGATACATCTCGGCTTCAGATCAGCGCTTTTGGGCCATAACTTAAAAGTTATTAGAGCTAGAGGCCCCTAATTTGATATGTATAATCTGGAATAGCATACACATCTTACAAATACTCCACACCCCGATCCTCCCCAAAAGTGCTAAGATCGGGCAAACCCGGCTTGTCATAAATATTTTCATCTCTTAGACTTTAAATTGAAAGAGTCTTGAAAAAAAGTTGATCGTTTGTAAGCAACAAATTGTTTGATGACCTGAAAAGTATTTCAGCCTCTATCCTTGAGAGGGATTGGCTTAGTTTAATAGTTGCTCCTGGCTTTAACTGATTCCACATCTGTCTAGTTTAATTTAACGTCTACAAATAACATAATATAATAAGAAGTGCACAATAAAAACACAATATTCTCAAATATAATTTATATAGTTTATATATTCTGGTATATATCTTGTTGTTTTTGTTTAAGTTTTAGTTTTAGTTTTGGTTGTTGTTATTTCTTTCTTTTTTTACATATGTTACAATGTACAAAACACGCATACATAAATAGGCATTCACGCAGAGGGGCGCAAGGAGCGCACACATACACATACACACACAGATACAGACGGACACATAGATTGGGATTAGCCAATGGACTGGGCCACTGTTTCGGCCACCGTCCAGCCCTCGAGCGCCGTGTCCTTGATGAACTTGGGCGGCAGGACGAAGCCGTAGGTGCCGCGGTCCCTTAGCTCCACGGTGTACACATACTTGACGCCCAGAGCATCGCGGCTCCAGTCGTCGGAGCCGCCGCCGGCGATGCCGAGGACCTCGTGGGTAACCGCCGCCGTGTAGGTGCTGCCCGTCTTCTGGGCAATGCGGTCCACCGCGGTGCTGGCCACATGCTGCAGCACACTGGCGTCGCGCACCTTGACCGCCTTGTAGGCCCAGGGGTAGACGACCAGCTGGCCGTAGCTGTGGTACGTCAGATAGGACTCCAGGTTGTACTTGCGCTTGGCCAGGAAGTCGGCGACGGCCTTCGTCTCGAGCTCGGAGGCGGCGGCGGTGCCGCGGAAGACATCGCTGCACGGATCCTTCGAGGAGCCGAAGCCGTTCCAGCCAATGTCGAAGTTGCGGTTCAGATCGACGCCAAAGCAGTTGGCGCGGAGCGGACCCGAGCGATTCTTGCGCCACAGGCGATTCACTGTCCGGCTGTAGACATAGCCGTCGGGATTCATCACGGGCATTATGTACCAGGTCAGGCCGCGTATATGTCTCGGCTGGTTCTCCCAGTTGTGCATCAGCTGGTACAGTATGAAGGTGACCGTTGCCGGACTGATCCATTCGCGTGCGTGAATGCCGCCATCGATCCAAACCTTTTTGAATTCGCGCGGGTTTTCAGAAATGCTGAAAAAAGCACAAGAGCACAGCATAGTTTTAGGCTGGGACTAAGTGAGAGCGCTTAACAGTTAGCGTCAATGTAGCATAATTGTGTGCAGCGCGCAAATGTAAACTTCAGCTAACATTCTACATGTTGCCTGCTTCTGTGCAGCGCTTAAGAATGTTAGCACTTAACAGAGAAAGCTATGCAGCTTGCATAAATGTTAGCGTCTAATAGACAAACTATTTGATATTTGCAACTGAGTAATACTCAGTTATGTCATGCAAAAATGTATCAACATTGGACATATGTATGTCAGGTTAGTTCTTGCGTGTATTATATAGCAGATACAAGTGCTTAGCAATGTTAGCTTTTAACATGTAAGCAAAGTGCTTATGCTGCCATGCTGCCAACGTAAATGTTAATGTCTAACAGCATGCTGCATACTGTAAGGCAGTGCTTGCCAAACTATTAGCTATTTGCATGCCCTTACAGTATTGAGTTCTTTCGCAATTTCTCACTTACCGCAAGACTTTCAAATCGCGTCCCTCGGCCGTCTGTCCAATGGTATAGAGTCGGCAGATCTTTGGATACTTGGCGCGTATTTCACGCATAAACCCATAGATGGTCTCCAGATCGTGATAGTCCTTCCAGTGCATGCCGCTGCCCTGGCGCGATGCCTTCTCTGTTAAGTGCATTCGTTTTTAATGAGTTCGTTCAATTAGAAACTAATAATAGTTGTAGCCTAACCACAAAAATCGAACTGCTTCATAAGTTTTTCGCACTCAAGATCGAATATGATGTTTCGAAATATGGGCGGAAAACTGAGAGAAGGATTCTTTGAAATTTTGGACCTCAATTTAGAGGTTTGTGCTCATAAAAGTTGATTTCTGGAATATTTCAAACAACGTTGGTGAAGTTGTTTTTTTTTTCGAAAAAACAACACCAACAGCCTTAAAGAACTCCAAAAGAAACTGCTATCTCTGAATAATTCACTTAGTCATCAAAAAATCGAAAAGTTAATGACGCAGTTCGATTCCTAAGATCCGGAATAGGGTAAAACCGTTACACCGGACATGTCTTATAAGAGCTGCACAGTGGGATCCGCTAGTCATTCGGGCAAATACGGTTTTCGTTTTTGATTTCTGTACAAACTCACTTGTGCGTGTGCCCGGCTGGGATGAGGTGCCATGGACACCGTCCAGCTGCTCCTGGTCGATGAGGTCCTGCACGTTGTCGGCCAGCACCTGCGCCTCGAGGCGATGCACATCGAGGAAGCTGCGCGCCGCCTTCACGTGCTCCTTGCCGATGGAGATGTCCAGGAACTTGGAGTTCTCCTTCCAGATATTGCCACCGAACTTCTGCTCCATCAGCTGGGCAACGGGCACGGTCTGGCGCAGTGCGTCCGTTATGTTGTGGATGCGCCACAGCTGCGTCTCGTCGAAGCGCTCCGGAATGCTGTTACTGTTACTGTTACCGTTACCGTAACTGTTACTGTTACCGCTACTGTTAGCCTCCAGCAGCAGCGAATCATTTGCTGCACTCGCCATGGCAAGCAGCATCGATAGCATCAACATCAGCATCAGCATCGGCTCCAGTCTGCGACTCAGCGTCATCTTCAATCTGTTATCAGCTATCAGTTTTGTGCCTGTGTGAATTGATAACTTATCAGTTGGTTTTGCCAATTGCTGACTATTAAGTAATTAACATCCCTTCCCTCCCTCCACTCGCTCAGTTGCGCTTAGTTTGCTTTCTAGGTCGCAAAAGTCATTAATATAAAAAAAAACTAAACTAAACTGAAACTCGCTCGTTTGTCTGTTAATCGAACCACTTTTTCACTCATAATGAGTTCTAACATTAGACAAAAAAAAATTCTTTAGAGAACTCACGAGCTGCAAAGCCTAAAAAAAACTCTTTCAAATCTAACTCTAATTTGCCACAAATTACAAATTTTTTAAAATCCTTGTTTTTGTTTATAAAAAAAGTACTATTTACTTTTGCATTACGTGAATTATTATTTTAACAATATCATGAGAAACAACTTTTAGAGAACGCACGAGTTGTAATTCTTAAAAATAAACTGTGTCAAATCTGTCTCCAATTAGCCACAAATTCGTATTTTTTAACACAATAGCTTAGAATTATATGCATTAAAACTTTAGCCACTTTTCCATCCAAAAAACATTATTATGACTTGTGATGTCAGAAAAAAAACACTTTATAAAAGTTGCGAGTTGTAAATCTAAAAAAGATATATTTAAATGCGGCACTAATTTTGCACAAATTTGTATTTTTTAATACCAAATTTTTGTAGACATAAAAAAAATTATACTATAGCTTAGATTTGCATTGTATGATTCAAAATTGTAACAGTAAAAAAGGCCAATAATAGTAATTATAGTTTAAAGAATAAGTTTTTTCGTTGTTAATAGGTTTACTTTTAAAACCGGAATTGTGAATTTTAAATTTTAAAAATAAATTTAAATTTACGTTTTACGAAACGAAAGCAATGGGTTTTTTTTCCAGAAGTATAAATTGACGTCATGGGTAATTAATGAAATTTGGAAATTTTGCAATTATTATTATCAATGTTATTTGCTTATGTTTCTTTACGACAAAGTAAACTATTAGAAAGCCGGAAGTAGTATTTTACAGTAATGGGGCTTAACACATTGTTTTGTGCAATTTTCCAATTTATAATAATGATACTTGTAAAGTTAATAAGTAAATATTTATTTAATGAAAATACCCAGTTATATTTTGTGTCGATATGAGAAACTAATAGAAACTAAAATATTTGCTCATTTACATAAATGAAAAGTTAAAGTAGAAATACAATATAAGAATACGAGTCTTTAGATATTGGAATAGGTATAAATGGTTTCGAAAACAGTAAAAAATTAGAATTACATTTTTAAACTTTTTGGCATGCATTCAGAATTTCTTCTGAAATAGTTTAATTTTTGTAACAAATGACATTGATTTAAATGCAAGCTGAAGTGAATTTTAAGCTATTGGAATACTTTCTTATGTTCAATGTGGAAATTTCGACAATTGTAACCGCTCCTTTTTTACTGTGTAGGAGACTTTTGTTTTTACGATCAACCATAATATTCTCAATTTGAACGCTCAATTTTCATGCAAATAAAGGGAAATTCACATGTGTTATTTACAAAGTTAAGTTTTGTATCTTATGATTTGGTGGCAAATTTGAATCCTACGCTAAATGATCCATGTGTGTGTGTGTGTGTGTGTGTATGTGCGTGTGTGTTTTGGCCTTGGCCAAAAGTTGGCAACAGCGCTCAAGTTCAATGTTATATGGAAATTGGACACGCCGTTGATTTCAGATTTCTAAAACTCGACTGCAGTTTGTCGATTTATTTGGTCAACTGTCGACGATCGAAATGCGACGTTTTGCGATTTGCGATTTGGGTTTTATTTGGAGTGTGCAGGGGTAAAGGGGGGCGGGGGTTGGGTTGGGGATGGGGGATGTTGCAGTGCTGTGCGATAGATGATTCGAAACGTATTTGGAATGAATACATTTGTATGCGCTGGCGCATTTGCGTAATCTCGATTCAAATGAATATTATATTTGTTTTTTTTTATTCTGATTTTTTTTGTTTTTTAATGTCTGTGCTGGAATCCGAGTGTACTGAATCTGAATTGAAATCTGTTAATGAATTTTGTTTGTTTTTATTGTTTGGCTGGACTTGATTTAGAAAAAAAAACAACAAAAAAACGGCCGCTAAGGCCATTTTGAAACTGTTGTCGCTTTTGGTTAGCACGCAATTGTGCTAATTTTCTCCCGACGACCCGTTTAGATTATAGTTGATTTTGTGTGTTGAGTTGACTTTTTTTATGTGCGACCGACTGCAGAAAGCGGCCCAGAGAACTGGTTCTGGTTCTGTGTGGTACAAAGCAAACAGTTAGCTTGGATGGATGCTTGGCTGGATGGCTAGAATGTTATCGTAATTAGGCCCGACCTTCGTTTCGATCACGTGTCCCCGATCTTATCGCCAGATTCGTGCTACGTGCCCCAAAACTGGAGCGACTGCATACAACAACATTTCCCTTGGTGCTGCGGAACATTTTGCGCAATGTTAATGTTAAGGCAAATGTTACGTTACGTTAATGTTAAGTGTTGAGTGTTAAGTGTAAATGATGCATGACCTCGCTCATTCACAAACGCATCCGCATTACGGGCTGCTCTCTTGCATTCTCTCACTCACTCGCACACACGCACATTTCAATTGTGTTTAGCTTACGTTTCGTTGCTGCTGCTGCTGCTGCTGTTGTTGTTGTTGTTCTTTTGCTGCTGCTGCTGCTGCTGCTTCTTCTTCTTGGATGCTGCAGTTGCCGGTCGGTCAGTTGCTGCTGCTGACACACCTTTAGCGCGTGTGTGTGTGTGTGTGTGTGTGAGTGTAACACTTGGCAGGCCAGTGACTGAGCCAGACTAAATGCTGCCTTTGTGTCGCTTCAATTTTTATATGAAACCCAGCCGGGCACTAAGCGAGGGCCGTTTCCCGATAAAAATACAGCAACAACAACAGCACCGGAAAAAAAAACCAAAAAACCAAACAGAAAAAACACACACCAAATCAGAAAAAAAGAGACCGAACAAAAAAAAAATACAAAAAAAAACGAACGTTAAACAGAATTACAACAGAAAGTGAAAAAAAAACAATTTTGGAGAAAAAAAATTGCGCTGCTGACTGACGACCGATCTTGGAGCGATCGGCGCGTACTGAATGATTTGACAACAACAGCAGTCGCAGCAGCAGCCGCAGTCGCAGCAGCAGCCGTCGCAGTCGCAGCGACGCTTCGCAGCATTTACAGGCAGCGAGCGAGAGAGTCAAGCATGGAGCGAAACGAAAAACAAACAAACAAAAAAAAACAACAACAGCAATTTTTGTGAAGCCTGTGCATGTGCATAAATGCGTGCGTGTGTGTGTGAGTGTGCGGATGGGGCGGCTGCTGCTGCTAAGCGTTTGTTGTTGTTGTTTTTTTTGCCAGGGCGCCCACACTCTCCTGGCCCACCCCCCCTGCACTGATTTGTGCAGTGTGAAGTCAGCGACATTGACTCTCTTCTGCGTCGTGCTGTAATGTGATGCGTCGCTGCGTTCGCTGCTGCTGCGCCGACGACTGCGACTGCGGCAGCGGCAGCGACAGCGACAGCGACCGTTGCTGCTACTGTTGCATTTCGTGTGCTTTATCAAAAGCCAATCTATTGCTCGCACTCACACACACACACGCGCACACATACAATGACAATCACTTGAGTCGTGCCCGCTTGCAGTTTTGCCTCCGTTGTGCACTTTGCACTTGCACAGCTCAGCTACAGTTTGAGAGTCACAGCGCAACTGGCGCTGCTTTCAGCATTCGCATTCAGCTAGAGATTTACTTATTGTTGACGCTACAAACGCCACAAATAAATATTCCACTCCAAATTAGCACCTCTACTATTACTATTATGTGGCTTGATTTAAGCAGAGTGTGCTCACAAAAGATTAAATATTACGCATTTCTAAACTGAGATCACATTAGCATACGAAACTTTCTGTAAATCTAGACATTTAATAAATACAATCATTTGCATGCTATGAATTGAAATAAAGCTTAATTATGCAATTAATCATTTGCGATTAAAGATTATGAGCTCTTCAAGTCAAATTAAGATTGCAGATTAAATAATACTTGACGTCAATTGCTGACTAATAATCGCACATTTTTTCTTCAATTCAAATGTAATTTACCAACTTTACATTTTGAGTTTATATTTAATTAATTTTTAAATATACTTTATAAATTGTTTTTATACTCTTTTCGAAGAAAATAGTATATTAAGTTTGTCCTGAAGTTTGTAACGCATAGAAGGAAGCGTCTGAGACCCCCAAAAGTTACTGCCAGTATGCTAAGAATGACAATACAAATTGATCTAGCCATGTCCGTCTGTCTGCCTGTCTGTCTGTCGGTATGTATGCAAACTAGTCCCTCAGTTTTTGAGCTATCGCGATAGAACTTTGCACAGACACTTATTATTCCAGGGGACAGCACATTGGTCAGAGCCGGCCGGATCGGACCACTATATCTTATAGCTGCCATACAACTCGAAGTCGGCTTTGGCCATATATCCCATGTTTTTAAAGCTATCGCGATACAACTTTGCACAGATACTTATTATTCAAAAAGACATCACATTAATTGGAGCCGGCCGGATCGAATCACTATATCTTATAGCTGCTATTCAACTGGCAACAAATTAAATAATCTTAGAACAAAAAAAAAAATGTTACGCGACAAAACGATTTTGTACAGCTTATGAAATTTCAGTGGTGCAGTTGGCAGAGTGAAAATTGCCTATAGGTTCGAAAAGAGTATAAAATCTTCGGCACGCCGAAGATAATCCTTCCCCACTTGTTTTTCTTTCTATTTTTAGTTGATTGAAATTGAAATAGATAACAAATGTGTTTGTAAAACTTAAATGCCCAGCTTAAGAAAGTGATTAAGAACAAAAAATATAAACAAATAAAAAACCCATACAAATATGGCTAGAATTTGTTTAATGGCTTTTGTATATACATAGGATGTGCATAGACGATTATACTATATAGATTAATGGGAATTATTGGTATATTAAGCATAAGCTGCTAACAGCTGGAAATTCCCGTTGAACTGGGAAATGACTGAGCAGATAACAAGACATGTAATGCATAAGTGTAGGTGTGTGTGTGTGTGTGTGTGTGTGTGAGTGTGTGCTAGAGTTAACATGTGTGTGTGTGTGTTTCTATGAGGCACTGTGCTTGTGCTCTTGTTGTACATTTGACTCAATTGCTGCAGGCCAAATTGCTTATCTGTGGGTGTGTGTGTGTGTGTGTAATTTTGAATATGTAATTTAGTAGTTATCTATGTGTGTGTGTGTGTGTGTGCGTATGACGAGGCGCAATTTTTGACCCACTTGCCATGTTTTTACTTTCTTTCGCCTTTAATGATGATCAACAGGCCCCCCTCCAATTAAGTTGTTGTCTTTTATTTTTTTTTCATCTGCTTCTTCTTCTTCTTCTTCTTCTTTGGCTTTTTGTATTTTGCGTATTTGTGTATAGTGTATAGTTGGTGTTGTGCTCATTTTGGAAAAGATTTTCACTTTTGTGTTGCCGCAAACTGTCAACTGCAGCAGTTTTGAACAATCAGTGAGCAGTGAGTAGACAAACAAAAATATCATCGGACTGAAAGAACTGAGTGACAATAAGAATGCTGGCGGAGCTTGTGTGAGAAATTGCTGTGCCAATGTGTGTGGCCAATTGTTTGGTTTCTAGGGTATGCGGCTAGTCGTGCATTTGCCCACTTCTGGCCGTTCTTCACCTGTGTGAGTTTTTTTGTTGCTTGTCGTTTGTCGTTTGCCGGCCAGCGTTTAAATCACTTTCTTTGAGCTTTTGCAGGCAGGCGCCGTCTATCGTATCGGGGGCCTTTCGCTTCGCCTGCCCCGCATAATTTCTATATGCATGTTAAATAAATAAATAAATGAATAACATCTTGTGGCCGTCGTCGCTTTGCCATTTGTCTTTTTTTATGATTTTCTGTGTGTGTGTGTGTTGTGTTTTTACTGGTTTTCAAAACGCGATTGAAAGTGAAAGTTCCCCCAGTCCAAGTCCGACCACCTCTCTTATTGGCCATCTCGCTCTTGTGCTCTCGCTCTCTCGCTCTCCTTCTCTCACTTTTGATACTTTTTGTTTTTCTTCACTGCTTTCTATTTGAGTCGATTGTTGCGCATTATTCTGCCATTCTTTGCCCAAAATACCAATGAGCTGTCGTTGAGCTCTACGACTATTCCAAATTAGCCGTTGCTATGCGCAGTATATGAAATTGTAGCGGCTTTAATGGTTTTTCTTCTTCTACTTCGCCCTGTTTACTTAGCTCAAGAGTTGGCTTTAAGCGACGCGCCTAAAAGCATGCAACACTTTTTCAATCAAGCAGTTCAAACTGCTGAATTGCATTTCGATAGCGAAACAAGACGATAATATCAATTCTTTTTGTCATGAAATAAATTTTAAAAAAAATACATAATACAAATAATGAAAATAATCAATTGGCATTTTCATTAGCCAAGTTAGGATGAAGGAAAATGTTCAATCCTTTATTTTATTATTAAATATCAATTTTGTGGCACTCAACTTCGGTGTAAGATCTGGGAGTGGATCTTATTTTTATTATTCTATATATTATTGATATTTTACATACCTAACATTCGTCTAAATTGTGATTCAGCAATTCGATCTTCACTGCAATACAATCTAATCAGTTTTTTAGTCTAAGACTAAGAGCTTTCGATAGCATTTAAAAAAACTTTGTTATGGAAGCTAGACAATATATCAATATTGCCAAAGCAAAGATTACAATCTATATATCTGTATGCAAAAATCGCAAAAATCTATTGTATTTCTGTGATGTACTTCTTTATCTATATCAAGTTTGATGTATGAGATGCTAGTCTTAAATAGCTGTAATAATTAAAAAATTTCTTAAAAAAGAATCCACATGATATCTCCAATCTGAGTTTTGAAGCATTGCTGATTATTATAATTAAATAAATAAATAGAATGAGTAAAAATAGGTTATACATAAAAGTAATAAGTTTAAGTTTAGAAAATGTAAAAAGCTTTTATTGCATAAATAAATATAATGAGCATAAATAAGTGATAGAGATGTATAAATAATAAGCTGAAGTGATATTGGATGGTGTTTGATAGGTCTACTTCCTCGATAGTCAGTGCAGCTCTTGGGCGATTGTCTTTAGGAACTCGAAGGCCTCTTCGCCGGACTCGAGTATGTAGTGCGGCGGCATTAGGTAGCCGTAGCGTCCCTGATCCTTCAGGAATACGCTGTACACGAACTGGGGCTCAATGCGCTCCTGCACCCAATCAGCGGCATTGCCCGCCCTCGCCAGCTTCTGTCGGTAGCTGCTGCCCATGCTGTACTCGGCGTGATTGAGATGCCGCAGGTTGAGGATCGCCTGGCGGGCAGTGTGGCGCAGCTGGCGCTGGTTCGAGGTCACGTAGTCGGCGTCGCCCCACGGATAGGTGATCGCCTGGCCGTAGCCGCCGAACGAGACGTAGGCGCCCAGGAAGTCGCGCATGCCGAGCAGAAAGTTGCGCATCGCTCGCGTCTCCGTCTCGGAGAAGCTCTTCGTGCCGCGGTACAGATTCTTGCAGGCATTCGACGAGGAGCCGCCCTCGCCCCAGCCGTACTCGAAGTTGCGATCCAGGTTGACGCCGTAGCAGCCGTTGGCGCTGTCGTAGCTGCGGTTCTTGGTCCACAGGCGATCGGTGAGGCGCGAGTACTGATAGCCGTCCGGATTGGCCAGCGGCAGGAAGTACCAGTCGATGTGTCGCATCGACTCGTCCACCTCGCCCTGCTCCCACAGCCAGGTCAGCTTGGAGATGGCGTACGTGAGGGCTGCCGGACTCAGCCAGTCGCGTGCCTGCATTCCGGCATCCACAAAGACGGCCCAGTTATTCGGATTGCCATTGGAGACTCTGCGGATGATCGAGTTAACAGTGACAATAACATTCTAACAGTGGCAGTAGCAGTAACAGTATTAGTTCAAGCAGCAGTAACAGTAACTGCAAGACAAACAGTACTGGTAACAATAACAGTTGTTTCGTTAGTCAAATAACTAACAGTAGCAGTCCCATTAACATTAACAGTCCCATTATAATAACATAGTTGTAGACTGTTACATTAACAGTGACAACATATGCAAATGTAAGCTGTATATAAAGCTGTAAACGTCAGCTGTTAGCTGTTAGCAGCTAATGTAACGGTAACGGGTAACGTAACAGTTACATTACCATAACTAGTAGCAGTAGCTGTTAGGTTAACTGTAACAATCTCTGCAACTGTAAAACGACCAGTAACAGTTGCAGTACTTGTTACATTTAACATAATCTGTAGTATGTATGCTTAACATAACTTCAACTGCAACTGCAACTGTAAAAGTCATGTTGCAAGTGGACTGCACCCACCTGAGCACCTCCAGCGGTCGCTTATTGCGTGTGAGCCCAATTTGAACGATCTCCGCCAGTTCGGAGTGCGTCTCGAGTATATTCTGGAGAAACTGCTGCATATCGGCCTGATCGTGATAGCGCCGCCAGGTCAACAGTGAGCCCTCGCGCTTCAGCCAGGGCAGCGAGTAATTGGCGAGCGTATTGTCCGTATCCGCCTCATTGATCTCCGTGTACGTCTCATCGATGGCCGTCTCGATGTCGTCGATCATGACGTTATAGCTGAACGCGCTCAGTGCCATATACTGTTGAGCAGCCTCCACGTTCTTGTGCTCGATGAGTATATCGATGCCGTCCTGATTGATGTTCCACACCTCACTGCCTGCAAAAGAGATCAAAGTGGTTAGCTTTCGAGTTGGGCAGCCGATTTAAGGTTTAAGGGGGTCAACTCAATTACTGGATCAACAACAAATATATAGATTATGACCTTCGATAGCTCATTATGATTATTAAAACTTCAAATGAAAATTTTATTACTTAGTAGAGTTATATGTATATATGAATATGATTTAAAGCTCACGTATGCCATGGTCTGATCAAGTTTGTATCATATTATCGATAACTCGTCCAGCTCAAAATTTATCGATACCTTGAGAGTTTTAAGAGCCAGACACCCCAAATTTGTATCTTTCATAAAATTTGTGTTAACATATGTAGTATGTATTCTGAATACTTTGGAAACGTGATTGAAACACTTTGAAAAGCCAAACACCCTAGTAATTGAGCTAAGATCCCCTTGAGGTTGTTTGGTTTAAGTCTGAGTTAAGTTAACAGCTACCAAAGTGACGCAGGAATGCCTTTAGCTTGGGCTGACTGAGACGCGTCTCGTGCAGCTTCCACAGCTGATAGCCGTAGTAGCGAAGCACTGCGGCATCGTTGCGATAGCGTCGATTGATCTGATAGGTGGAGCCGGGAGATAGGAAGTCGAAGCGACGCAGATCCGTGGGCGATAGCCACTGCAGGCTCTCGAATGTGGCCTCGTACAACTCGCTGCTGTTGAGGGTCCAGAGATCGGGCAGCGTTGCCAGACCGGGCACCGAAACACTGCGCCAGAGAACCAACTGAGCCGCTGTGCCAGCAATCAGCAGGCTCCAACTCAAACTCCAACTCCAACTCAATTTCAACATCATGCTGATCGTGCAACCCAAACAGAACTAATTCTCCACACTCTCGCCGCTGTCAGCAGAAGGTCAAGATTCGCTGAACAGTTTTTTTTAGTTTTTGTTTTTAGCTTTTTCTTGTTTTTGCGCCCATTGATTAATGTCAATTTTATGCGTAGCAGAACACCTGTTTTTCGCACCAGCTGACTTGTTGTCTACCTGTCTTTCAGTCACTGGGCGTTCTCACTACTTGACATGCTCTATTCTATTCTATTCGGAACGGTAAAGAGGTCAACAGCCCACCTCTGTGAATTCTTCTCAAAGATAATCTACAGTTGAAAGAACTTATCACTTTGCATATCGAAACGATCTTTGTTTCTGTGCATATCTTGAGGATATCAGGCCATTACTGTTATATAAACAGGGACCGAAATTAGCAGCAAACGAACAAATATAATGTAAAGAAATCACTGCTAAGGAATGGATTTTGTTTTACCCTAAGTCAAATTCAGCAATATTCTGTCAAATAAATGGCTTGTGGTTGTAAAACTTCTCTGCTTATAAAGTTATTAACCATAGCTACATAGCTGCCAGCAGTGTTTGTCATTTGACATAACTAGATAGCTGTTAGTCCTTAACAGTAACTTAACATACATATTATTTAACATAGCATAGTTGTATTACATTTATGTTAGCTATTAACAGTCTTTTTCGTTTGACATAACTAGACAACTGTTAGTCCTTAACAGTAACTCAACATAAATATTATTTAACATAGCATAGTTGTATTATATTTCTGTTAAATTGTTAAACCCAATTAAATTACATATTTTAAAAACAAAAAGAAAAGCACAAGCCGTCTTATGCATTTTAAATGATGTATCATTAACATTATTATTCGCAAGGCTTACTAAGGCTCACTTTATGTTCGATTGCTACTAAACAAACACAGACATGAGGTAGCAGAGCTCTTGTTTGACCAGCTGCCTAATTAGACCATCAAGTCCGTCTGTCGAGACGATTGATGGCTTTTTAAGTGTTCGTCTGAGGATGAAGCTTCTGGGCTCTCATTTTGCTCTCACTCACCAAAGTCTTCCACGAATTGATTGAACTGTGCATCCGGTGCGCTGTCGCCACGCCTGCGCGTTCCATTGAAGTTGAGCTTCCAGAGCTGGGCTCCCCGATAGCTCACATAGTGCTCGTCCAGGGCGAGCCGGAGGGCAGAGCGTCGTCCATTGACGCCACTGTCCGCGGGATCGAGGGGTCGCAGGTAGCGCAGCAGCTGGGCGACCCCGCCGCCAAAGAAGGGCAGACGCACCAGATTGTCGCCCGTGCGTGCAAAGAAATCGTATCGCTTGGCGCCACTTGCTGATTGCAGCAGGCACACGCATAATGCAGCGACACACACGGCGTATGCGTAATGCATTCTTTTAGTTCAGCTTCTGTCTTTCTGTGCACCTTTGCAATGTTGAAATGTTGAGCGTGTGGCCGTTCGATTCAGTTTGGCATGCGGCACGCTGCGAGTTGGCCAAATAACAAATAACAGCTACTTTTTTGCGTTTGCCATTTGACTCTGTTCTCAATTCTTCAGCATTTCTCACTCACACACAAACAATGGAGCCCGAAATTTGCATAGCTAAAACGCTGTTGTTATTGTCGAAACTTTTACTTTGCTCGAAATGTTATACATAACTGTTATACGGCCATAGGCTAATCTTGTATTCTACTTAGTTACATGATTCACCATCAAAACTGGTCAGCTCCCCTTCTCTAGTTCTCCATCTCTAACTCTATTTATCTCTATCAGTTTTTAATTAGTGTTTCCCTCATCTATGTTAATTATTAAATGCCAGCAGCATATCTAAAGCTAGCCTATTCCGAGTTGCTATATCAGTGGGTATAATAGTTTTATCATGATCTTCGATCCCATACAGTCTATACATATATTCTTGATTATAAAATCGCATCTTAAAACTGGACCAATTTTTCGTGGTTCGACCTCAAGATAATACTATATTTAAATACCAAAAATATATAAATATAAATATAGTTTGTATTCAAAAAAAAAAAATCTTTTGAGAAAATATTGTAAATTTCAGTTTACAAATTTACCTTATAACTCTAGATTATAGATACAAGAAACAATGAATTCTAAAAAGCAAGTAGATTTTAATTTTTTTGTACAATTTCAAGTTGTTATGCAATATAAGAGGAAATTTGGTTTGTCGTGTTCAAAGTAGCTACATTTACATTTGAAAACACAATGCTTGCAAAATCTGTCTTCAAAAATTTTACATTATGTGTAAGAAGTTCACTGATGCGTCTTACAACACTTATGTTTCAGTTTTGAAAACAATGCTGCAAAACAACAAAACAAATATAGGAATACCTTTAGATCACATTTGATATACCATAACGAAGACCATTTCCCAACCTATGTTTACGAGAATACAACTCTAGTAATATATATAAAATAAATAGTGCTCGAAGAGGTTTTTTTTTTCAATAAACATGTCTCAGTCTATTTGCGAATGTTCAATTTGTCTAGTTACAAATAAATAAATAAATAAATAGTTTCTCGTATAAATAACATTAAAAAAAATTCGTACTCAAAAAAAAAAGGCATATTAAACTAGGTGTCCGCTAAATGCGAACTAGCGACTGCGGCGACGACTGCTGCTGCTCCTGGCAGCTCCATCGTTGGCGCGTCCTTGGGCGACGGCGCGGGCGACTGTGTCGGCAAAGGTGTAGCCATCCTTGCCATTGTACGGTATGAACTGGGCGGGCAGGACGAAGCCGTAGCGACCCGTGTCGCCCATCTCCACGGTGTAGGCGTACTTGATGCCAGCAATGCCCTTGGCCCAATCATCCGAGCCGCCGGCGGCCGGATAAAGTGTCGTCGCCGAAGATCCTACGGTGTACTTAACGCCCGATGTCTTGGTGATGATCTGCAAATGGAAAGAGTCGATGGGATTAGCTTAGATCAACTCAATTAATTGATTAACAACATATTATGTTTGTCCCTAATTCGACTAGTTAACTAATGTAGATTATGGCTTTAAGGTTTGGGCGGTTGAACTTTGATATGGCACCTTATCATCGCTTTCGTAATCATAATTGAAGTCCTACGGGGAGATAGTACAGTGATACCTGCACAAGTTCCTCAGTTTTCTAAATTAGTGTTGTCTTCATATATGTTTTGTTCCTTTCTCAAAATGTATGCTAATATATAATGAAAAGTTGTATCATCATTCATTCCAACCGATAAAAAGCACAATTCGCTTAGTCCCGATAATTCAGTTGACCCATAGACTCTACTGAATACGTACCGAACCCGCTTGGCGCGCCACACGATCAAGATCAGCGCGATCCTTGGTTAGATGGTAGTCGTAGCCCCAGGGATAGAGAATGTACTGGCCGTAGCTGTGGAACGAGAGATACGCCTGGAAGGTCTCGCGCGGGAAGCCGCTGATGAACTTGGAGATGTAGAAGGTCTCCGGCTCGGAGAAGGCCTTGCTGCCGCGATACGTCTGCGAGCAGGGACTGGCCGAGGTGCCCTTGCCGCCCCACTTGTAGCCAAAGTTGCGGTTCAGATCGACGCCCGGACACTGGCGTCCATGGGCGCGCATATTCTTGCGCCACAGGCGATCGGTGGTGTGGGAGTACTCGTATCCGTCGGGATTGGCCACCGGGTGGATGTACCAGTTGATGTTCCGCATGTGCTCGGGCAGCTCCTCCCAGCCCTCGACCAGCTGGTTGGCGATGTAGGTCACCGTTGCCGGACTGATCCATTCGCGGGCGTGCATGCCGCCATCGATCCAGATGCCCGGATTGCGTGCATTGCCATTGGATATCCTAGATGGGGGTGAATCCATTGAGGTTAGGCTTTCAGAGTTTAAGTTCAAAGAGTTATGGACTACTTACTTGAGTATCTTCAGCGGTCGCTTCTCCACGGAGTAGCCAATGGTTTCGGTGGAGCAAATGTCCGGATACGTTTTGGCCATGTAGTCAATGAAGCCGTGAATGTCCTCGAGGCGATGATAGGCCTGCCAGGTCAGACGATGTCCTGCGGATGAAAAGAGAGCCAGACAATAAGCAGACTGCCGGCAAACTATGGCAACCCAACAGCGAGTTCATTCAACCCCATCCCTGCCGGGTCGCAAGTCGCAAGTGTCAAGTGCTGATAGATCGGACGCCTGCAACGGCTCAATTCCCGTTCCGGCTCAAGGAAATTGCGTGTCGTGACGTATCGTGTCGTATGTCGTATGTCGTGTCTGTTATTGCTATTGATTAAACAAGTGTCTTGCACTCCTTTGCACACCCTTTGGCCATTGTCTGTAAGGCAAGGCGTTGCAGTGCGTCCCAAGTTCAGGGTGCCGCTTCAAGTGCAGGTCGTGCGGGTACACTCAAAAAAATAGAATAAACCAGGTATCAGCGAAACATTGTGATACTTTTGTGCATTGATTTCTTCTCGATATCAAATCGATACTATCTCTTCTTAATTTAATATTAATGTTTATCAAATTTGTACTAATATTTGAATACTAATTCTCATTAGCTTGATCTATCAAATAGGAAAGCATAAAATAGGATTTTTATACTCTTTTCGAAGAAAATAGTATATTAAGTTTGTCCTGAAGTTTGTAACGCATAGAAGGAAGCGTCTGAGACCCCCAAAAGTTACTGCCAGTATGCTTAGAAAAACAAAACAAATTGATCTAGCCATGTCCGTCTGTCTGTCTGTCTGTCTGTCTGTCTGTCTGTCTGTCTGTCTGTCTGTCTGTCTGTATGTATGCAAACTAGTCCCTCAGTTTTTGAGCTATCGCGATGCAACTTTGCACAGACACTTATTATTCAAGGGGACAGCACATTGGTCGGAGCCGGCCGGATCGGACCACTATATCTTATAGCTGCCATACACCTCAAAGTCGGTTTTGGCCATAAATCCGATGTTTTCAAAGCAATTGCCTTAAATTTCCTTGTACACTTGAACATCCTTATAACTCATCAATGGGTAAAATCGCAAATCGATTGAGTCATAAACAGCGAAGATATGCGTCATTAAATATTTTGAAAAAACAGGTGCATATGAGCAAACAAAGTCAAGCGCAAGAAAGCTTTTGATAGTCTGCTCTTCAAGGTATTTTGTCATCGATCATGCAAACGGTTTGTGGCGTAAGGCGTAAAGAGCCGCGCTAACGAACGCAGGTTTCGCAAGTTCAAGTTCGAGCCTCGGCGGCGACTGATTGTTAATTTAATACTTTTTTCTTTTTCTTCCTTTCAAATATATTACTGTAATCAAATTAATTTGCTTCCATTGGCTTAGAACAAAAACAATGCCACGCGAAAAAACAAATGCTGTCAAACGCGAGTTGCAGGTTGCAGGAAAACAAAACAAGGAAATTTGTAACAGTCGGCTCTTCAAGCAATTTTGTCAGCGATCATCAAAACGGCTTGTGGCGTAAGGGGTAGAGTTGCGAACTGGTGAGCGAGAGGTCCTGGGTTCAAGACCAGCGGCGGCTGGTCATTTATTTTCATTTTTATACCCTGAACCCATTAAAAATGGGTAAAAAGGGTATTATGGTTTTGTGCAAAAGTATGTAACAGGCATAAGGAAGCATCTCCGACCATATAAAGTATATATATTCTTGATCAGTATCAACAGTCGAGTCGATTTAGCCATGTCCGTCTGTCTGTCTGTCCGTCCGTCCGTCCGTCCGTCCGTCCGTCCGTCCGTCCGTCCGTCCGTCCGTCCGTCCGTCCGTCTGTCTGTATGAACACGCGGATATCAGAGACTACAAGAGCTAGAGACTTCATATTTGGAATATAAGTTCTCGTAATCCCGGGACAGATCAAGTTTATTAAAATTTATCGATAACTCCTCCCGTTCAAAAGTTATCGATAAATTTCTATTTCAGACCAGCGTTTTTGGGCTATAACTTACAAGTTATAAGAGCTAGAGGCCCCTATTTTGGCATGTATAATCTCGAATAGCATACACATATAACAAATTTTTCACTTTTTGGATACCACCCCCAAATTCCCCCAAAAATTGAAAAAACTCATTTTTGAAGGTATGACCTTGCAATTTGGTTTGGTCACACATTTTATAGCCAATGTTATGTCCTACAAATTTTAAAAAGATCGGACAATAAACACAGAAGTTATTTAAGATTTTACTTTCCATTGTGTGGGGCTCAGTGAAAAAGCATGATAACTGCTTAAACCGTTTTCACAGCTTGCAGTAATGTGTGGTGTGTTTGTATGTATGCACACTATTAGGCAAGTAAAATGGATGTCAGAACTGGGTTCAGGGTATCTCCTAGTCGGGCAGTCCCGACTAGTGCACTCTTACTTGTTTCTTATTCTTCTTTTCAAATATATAATAACTGTAATCAAATTCATTTGCTTTCAATGGCTTAGAACAAAAACAATGCCACGCGAAAAAACAAAAGCTCAGTATAAATCGAGTTTGTCAGCGATTTTTAAAACTGCTTGGTGTAAGCAGTAAACAGCAAAACAAGAAAGCTTTTGACGGTCTGCTCTTCAAGGGATTTTGTCAGCGATCATCAAAACGGCTTGTGGCGTAAGGGGTAGAGTTGCGAACTGGTGAGCGAGAGGTCCTGGGTTCAAGACCAGCGGCGACTGGTCATTTATTTTCATTTTTTCTTATTCTTCTTTTCAAATATATAATAGCTGTAGTCAAATTCATTTATTTTCAATTTCCTAAATTGTTTCTAATTTTTTTTCATACATAAAGTAGCTTTAATAGAATAATTCAAAAGAAAAATTTAAATTCATTGGCAAAACCAATGCCACGCGAAAAAAAATATGGATCAGATTAAGTTTTATGACAATTCAATTTCCGACAGCGGCCTTGAAAGGTATAAGAGCAACAGGCACAAAATTTGGTATGTATATTGTAGTATACATATGTAATGTAGTTTTGACTTTTTGGAAAAACTGAAACTTGTTTATTGTTCAATTCGGTAGCACTTATGAATGCTAAGGGACGCGTCCACGAGCTGCGGATAGTGAAACGTCCCTGTTTACATGAATACCTTTATATATTTTATTTTATATGTAGGGGTATATGCATGCGACATTAATATCTGCGAATTAAATAAGCAGTCTCGGAACAATAGTGAAAATTGCTTAAAGGTTCGAAAAGAGTATTTAATCTTCGGCACGCCGAAGATAATCCTTCTCCACTTGTTTTAATACAAATTTGATACTGGCTAGAATATCAACTAGACACATCATTTTTGTTTTCAGTGTACATACATACACATACATACATTATGCATATGTAAAAGCAGTCACAACTGTTCCGCCGTCCCTCAATGCACACTGTCTCGATATCTCTTTTTTGAGCAACGTTTAGCAACCCCCACGTATTTTTTTATCCACTAACATTTGCAACTTTGTCTTGGGTTTTTTTTGGGTTTCGTGCATTGTGTCACTTTTTGCTTTATGACTTTTCACACGCCCCCGTCATTAGCTGCATTAAAAGCTCATTTATGGCGACACCTGACTGTGGGGTAACCAAAAAGATAGAAAAAAACAACAAAAATCCTCCCCCTAACTACCCATATCGTTTTTGATTTGCGTTACTCACCCTTGCGATTCTGCAGCTCGGCGATTTTGTCTGCGGGCGGATTCTCGACTTCGATAACCTGCTGCAGGTTATCGATAAGCACAATGCGCGATAGGTTCGCAGCGCGAATGTGACGCTCGGCGGCAGCGAGGACCTGTGGCTTGAGCAGATAGTCCACCTCCTGCTTGACCTCCTTCCACAGCTGTCCATCTGCAAGGCGTAAGCGTAAGGGTTTAAGGACTTTATTCGTGATTAACTGAGTGATTGCTTGAGTGCTTACCGTATTTGGACTGCAGCTCATCGGCCAGTCTCTTATCCTTGTCCGTTTGCACCACAATGCGCCAGAGCTGGGCGCCATCGTAGCGACGCTGCTGTGCATTGAAAGGAATCTCCGTGACTGGGACGAGCTCATCCTGTTGCGGCTGCTGCTGCTGTATAAAGGACGCATTCACATAGTTGAGCACACTGTCCAGCACATGGGTCTCCTGCATCTGGGGCAGCACAAGGGGTATTATGGTCGTCAGCATGGACTGTTCCGGCTGCGTCTCTGGCAGAGGATCAGCTAGGATTTCAGCTGGCGTTTCAGGCTGCGCTGCCTCTTGGGTGTCAACTGCAGCTTCAACTTGGGGTTGCACTTCATCAGCCAAGATCTCTGTTTGCTTTTCAGGCTCCACTTGCATCACTGGCTCTGCAGCAATAGCTGCCGGCAGAATAGCTTCCTCCGCGGGCACACTAATTACTTCCACGGGCAACGTCTCAGAGTCGTTTGAGGTTTCCTTCTCAGCCTCCGCTTCGACTGGTGTCTCGACGGGAGCATCCAATGGAGTCTCGACTGGTGCTTCAACTGGTGCTTCAACTGGTGTTTCAACTGGTGTTTCCACTGGTGTTTCCACTAAAATTTCGACTGGAGTTTCCACAGGAATTTCTACAGGAGTTTCCACTAGAGCTTGCACAGGAATTTCCACAGGAGTGTCAACAGGAGTTTCGACTGGTGCTTCGACAGGAGCTTCAACTGGAGTTACGACTAGAGCCTCGACTGGTGCTTCCACAGGAGTTTCCACCGGACTGTCCACTGGAGTTTCATCTGGTGTTTCAGCAGGTGTCTCTACAGGAGTTTCATCTGGGGTTTCCATAGGAGCTTCAACTGGTGCTTCCACAGGAATTTCCACAGGAGCTTCCACAGGAGATTCAACTAGTGTTTCCACAGGAGTTTCCACAGGAGTTTCCACAGGAGTTTCCACAGGAGTTTCCACAGGAGTTTCCACAGGAGTTTCCACAGGAGTTTCCACAAGAGTTTCCACGGGAGTTGCGTCTGGAGTTTCAACTGGTGTTTCCTTGGGAGTTTCTGCATCGCTTGGATTTTCCTCCGCCTCGGGCTGTGCCTCCTCTATGGGATCAGCTAGCACCTCGTTGATCTCACTCGCTTGTATTGACTCCGCCAGCTGTTGCTCCGTGGCCGTTTCCACTTCCACTTCCGTTGCATCAGTTTGTGTCTCAGTCTGCTCCTCGGGCTGCTTGAACGTCTCCTCGTTGTCAGCTGGAGCTGTCTCCGGCACACTCAGTTCAGCCGTGGACTCTGTGGCTGCCACTTCGTTCTCCACATCCACTTCATTAGTCTCCACTTCATTTGCCTCTGGTTTGGCTTCAATTTGCTGTGCTGCCTCTTCCACTTCAATAGCAGCTTGCGTGCTGTCCTCCTGCTGCTCTGGAGCAGCTGGCTGCGCTTCATCATCAGCTTGTGTCTGCTCCAGCTCCAACTGTTCCTGCTTCTGCATCTGCTCCTGCTCCAGCTCGATTTGTGCCGCCTCGGTGACAGCTTCGACATTCTCGAGCTCCTGCTGCTGCTGCTGCTCCTGCACTGGCTGCTCCACCACATGCTCCTCAATTAGCTCCGGCTCCGACTCAGACTCGGACTCCATGTGCAGCTCTTCTTGTGCCTGCTCCGTTTGCGTCTCGGGCTTCAGCTCCGCGATGGTGATGTCGCTGGGCAGCTCCACCAGCTGCATGGCCGGCGTATCATCGCTCTCCAGCATCAGCATGTCCGCGGCGCTCTCCACCTCCGACACCGCCTCGGCTGCCGCTTCGGCTTCGATGGTATTGCGATCTTCGAGCGACTCCGGCACCAGCATATACATATCCGTATTGCCCATGGCTGACATTTTCATGTCATCCACAAGCACAGACGGGGCGGAGGAGGAGGCGGTTGCGGTTGCATCTGCTGGGATCAGCTGGGACAGCTCGTTGCGTTCCAGCGCTAGGCGATCCAGCGACATGGCTCTGGCCTGATGATGGCACAACAACAACAATAGCACGGCTGCTCTCATTGCTGTTGTTGTTGTTAATGTTTGATATGCTACTCTTGATCTGCCGTCGTGCATCTTAGCGAGATCTAACAGTAAACCGTAATGAGACATGTCCCATTGGTGGAGTGGCGCTTTTATACCACAGCTGGGAAAAGTATTGCCATTTCATTTTCGATATTTCTCTCAGTCGCCAGCGACGCTGACTGCGCTGCCGACGTCGCTGGCTAGCTCAAAAAGCGACTCGTGTATGTGTGTGTGTCCATGTGTGTGTGTGTGTGTGTGTGTGTGTATGTGTGGCAATCGTGTTATGTATGTAAATTGCGGCGTTCGTCGCTCATTTCTTGTCATCGTCGTCGCCGCCGCTGTTAACGCCAGCTGCGCAGCCAGCGTCGACAGCGACGCCTCTCTTCCTTGTGGACAACAGCCGAACGAACAAGCAACCGACAGCAGCAACAACAACAACAGCAACCGACAGCAGCAACAACGTCGCTTTTATCGGTTGCATGAATCTTCATAAATGCGCCGCTTGCTGTTGTCCGATCTTTTATGTTAATTTTGGTTTTTTTTTTAAATCGACTTGCAGACAAATGTCGCCAACGCCGCCCGCTCTCGCTTTCTTTCAGGGGTGGATGACAATAACAAATGCGTCTAGCTTATTTCGTTTTGTTTTGTTTATAACTATTGATGCCATGCGCGCTGCTTGATAACACATCTAATACATAATCCCGCTGCCTGCATGCCACAGGCGGCACATCACATGCACCAAATTCACATCATATTGTATTCCCAAGTTAAAGGTATTTTCGAATTTTGCTAAGCAGCCAGCCACATACATATATCATCCACTTTTTTTGTAAGATCACTGCATAACTGTTTTAATTATAGTGATTATGTCTTGGTTATGTAATTGATAATTATTGGATCGAAGAGTTCTGTGCATAACGGAGACAATTCACTTGGAAGTCAACTAAGCAAATATATTACTTCTATTTCAAATGTTTGCTATACTATTAATCATACAATACTTACCTTTAAAGTACTTTAAACTTAAGTTGAACTTTTTATAGTTCTTGCCATATCATATCATTAGTTTTGGTTCCATTCAGGTACCGAAACTAACTGCGATTGAGTATATATGTATATATAGTATAGCGTTTGTGACTTACGAAACAGACTTTTATTTTAATTCTGACATAACAGTCATGGATAACATTAAATTTATTGACTGATTTTTAAAAATTAAGAGCTTATGCTTTGGATTGAATTTTATTTAATAGCCTTTATTTAAAAACTTTAAAAATAAACATAAACAAGTGGGAAGGGATTATCTTCGGCGTGCCGAAGATTTTATACTCATTTCGAACCTTTAGACAATTTTCATTCTATTATATATTAAATATAATATTAAATTTATTTCCAGTTGTATGGCAGCTATAAGATATAGTAGTCCGATCCGGCCGGTTCCGACAAATGTGCTGTCCCTTTGAATAATAAGTCTCTGTGCAAAGTTTTATAACGATAGCTCAAAAACTGAGGGACTAGTTTGCATACATACAGACAGACAGACAGACAGACGGACATGGCTAGATCAATTTGTATTGTCATTCTAAGCATACTGGCAGTAACTTTTGGGGGTCTCCGACGCTTCCTTCTATGCGTTACAAACTTCAGCACAAACTTAATATACTATTTTCTTCGAAAAGAGTATAAAAATATCTGTTGTTTTAATAGC
The DNA here is from genome assembly GCA_035042425.1 of Drosophila flavopinicola. Classification (NCBI taxonomy): domain Eukaryota; kingdom Metazoa; phylum Arthropoda; class Insecta; order Diptera; family Drosophilidae; genus Drosophila; species Drosophila flavopinicola. Next base: position 155,908 of record JAWNLL010000244.1, on the reverse strand, counting down.
AAAATATTTTAAATGATAAAATAGTTAAATGGAAATGTTAAGTTATTTGTATAATTGAAAATAAAGCCAGCTTGTTGTCGACTATTTGAATCTTATTCGCAATAATGATTAGCATATCAGTCTACTGCTCCATTTTCAAACTCGTTCAATTACAAACACAGAAAGCTGATTCTGAAAATATATACGAGTGGAATGAGTGCGCAAATATCTCATACACATTTAATGTATACTAAATGAATCATTTACATGTCATGGAAATGGAAATGTAAATGGATTGGATAAACAATATGATTACTGTTCGTATTTATAACAAGTATAAATATAAACAATCACATTCGCTTGCTTAACTTTCTACTATGTATATGCGCAGCTGGCAATTAGTCGATAACGAATCGATATCAATTTGTGCAATTTGCACAAGATGTGTTAATAATAATGCCGCGTGCCACTTGACTGTGTTAACTGTTAAATGTTACAAGTGACTCATTGTTGTGATTGTTGTCATTGTTTAAGTGTAAAGAGTAAAGAGTAAAAAAATAGGGAACACGCCCACACATTATAAAATAAGCGAAATTGGCAGCTCCTCAAATTGATTGATTGGCTGTTCTCAAAAGTGAGCAAGCTTAATAAAAGTTTCCAATTTGTGCGCATTGACATAATTTGTGAACGAGTTGTTGTTTTCATTATGATTATTATTATTATTATTATTGCTATTGGTATTGGTATTACCCACGCTCCGTTCAGCTCTGATCTACTCTCGCTCTCTAATCAATCGCAGCTCCTTTCACTTTGTGTATATGTACATAGATATAGATATAGATTGTAGTTTATCAATTGTCATCAATCGAGCTGCTGAGCGATGAGAGTTCAAGTAATTGCAAATAGCCAACAGTTAACTCAATTACTGTCCAATCTGGAGCGCTGTCAAGTAGTGAAATTGTCCTTAATACTCATAAGTGCATCCACTTCATGATATGCTCAAATGAATCAAATTTAAACTGTCATTCATTATCGTTTCATTGTTTAAGATTCCACATGCTGTGAAGATTCACTTTTATGAGTTTGAGATTTGAAATCGAATCTTCAACTGAAAAGAAAGATTATATTCAATTTGGTAATACTACGTGTGTAGTACTAGTCTTAAAAAGGAATCTTGTATCAATACTTAACATTAGAATTCCTTAAATATCGAACTACAATTGACTAACAAATACTAAATAGCTAAAGTCCTTTCTCATAGCACACAAAACTGATGTGTTACCAACTGTAGCATACTTTTGGGATACATCATTTGGTGCAGGGTATCTTCAGTCTATACTGCAAAGTACTCAAATCTGATATTTTTCAATCGTATTAATATTTACTATAACTTTATGATAATTGTCGCTGAATATTATTATAATTGAGTTTGAAATAAAATTCTTTTTTTTTTTAAAAAATTATCGATATTAAAATATGATGTGAAGATTCCATCCTGTTGTGTAAAAAATGCTTTAGAAAATATAACATTAAGTTAATTAAAACTAAACTTAAGTACTTTTTAAGTTGTTTAATGAAATACATTAAATACTTTTTATAAAATATATTTTTACTCAAATATGCAGTATATAAAGTGATCAGTGCAAAGTAAATATGTCGACAATTTAAACTACCCGACGTGCTCCATTCATATAGTAATACTGAATGAAATAACTTGTAAAATTTATGCAAAAACTTGGGTTGGTTTTATTTTTTTGCGGCCTAAATTGTTTGTGCTTGTTGCTATGCTTGTAAATGCAATGGAAAGTCGGGATTAGTTGTGTTGCGAGTTGTTTAAAGATATACAAAAGAAGAAGAAGACTAAAACGATGCACGTACATAAATATCATTAACATATTGTACATGAGCTAGCCGCAGATGACAAACAAAAACCAAATACTATATATGGTAGTTAAGCTGTTTGTTGTTTATACTCTTTTCGAAGAATATAGTATATTAGGTATGTGCTAAAGTGTGCAACGCATAGAAGGAAGCGTCGCAGACCCCCAAAAGTTACTGCCAGTATGCTTAGAATGACAAAACAAATTGGTCTAGCCATGTCCGTCTGTCTGCCTGTCTGTATGTATGCAAACTAGTCCCTCAGTTGTTGAGATATCGAGATCAAACTTTGCACAGAGACTAATTATTCAAAGGGACAGCACACTGGTTGGAGCCGGCCGGATCGGACCACTATATCTTATAGCTGCCATACAACTTGAAGTCGGGTTTGATCATAAGTCCCATGTTTTCCAAGCTATCGCGATGAAACTTTGCACAGATACTTATTATTCAAACATACATCACATTAATCGAAACCGGCCGAATCAGACCACTATATCTTATAGCTGCCATACAACTGGAAATAAATTTAATATTTCAATAGAAAATTTAAGTTTATATGATATCAATTTTTACAGCTAATGAAAGTGCTGCAGCTAGCAGATTGAAAATTGCCTAAAGGTTCGAAAAGAGTATAGAATCTTCGGCACGCCAAAGATAATCCTTTCCCACTTGTTTTCATTTCGTTTTGGAAGGGAAGCATTGAAACATTGAAACATTTTGACAGAGTTACCTTGCAGGTAGAATCTATCAGCGAGCTGAGCGGGCAAAGCGATGAAAGCGAGAGTGCTTCAGCCGAAGTGAATGGAGCAGAGAAAAAAACCCCAAAAAAAGAAGCATAACTAGCGCTTTGTAATGAGGCTTGAAAAAGCGGACAAAGAGAAGAGGAGAGGAGAGAAGAAGGGGCGTGGGCGGAGACTGAAGTTGTTTGGGGACAGAGGCACGAACTTTCTTCTTCCAATATTTCCGCTGCTTTATTGAGTGCATTGTTGTTATTGTTATTTTAACAGCAATTGTTGTTGTTGTTACTGTTACTGTTGTTGTTGTTGCTGTTGCTGTTGCTGCACGCCCACATCATCGTAATTATCTTCGCTGTTGTCTAAATCGTCATCGCTTACCCTTGTTAAATACTTATTTACTTACACACACACATAAATGCTCATGAATGAAGCATGCGATTGAAAACGTTCGTGTGTGTGTGTGTGTGTGTGTGTGTGTGTGTGTGTGTGTGTGTGTGTGTGTGTGCATGCGAGTGCACGGACCGCTGCACAGTGGGTCGATAACTGCTGAACAAACTTGCAGTACAAAATGTGAGCAGAACAACTATGTACATATAACAGTAAAATAGTCCCTACTCGGGCGCAATCTACTGATGAAATAGTTGCATAATTTACATATATCCAGCATGTAAGTCTTTTGTTATTAATAAATTTGAAACTGAACCAACTTATATTATAGTTGAAGTAATCGTTAAACACAGTCGACAACAAATGTTTGGCCCTGTTTGTGCGTCATCTGTAAAGATCATACAGAATTATTGAAAATCTATTAATATTGATTGGTATGGAACTGAATCTTATTATATTTCCCACTTGGTGTTTTGCTAAAAGCATTAAAATCCTTGATTTTTATATACAACAATTATTTTTAGCATTTATTACTCGTTTGTTTTATACAAATCTGATAATAAAATTGGTAATTCGATCTAGTATAGTTGAAAGACTATTATATTAAAAAAAATAGCTCTCTTTGACTGATTTTTATAATTCATGCTACTTTCGGTCCCTGGAATCAAGTAACTCTAAAATTGGATTAAAGGGCCAACTTATTTTGCTACGAAAACCAAAAATCAAAGCCAAACTGTGGTGCTGCTTTGGCACCACTGTGCAGCTGGTTGCGTAGCTGTTGCCGTTGTCGTTTCGACTTGTTTTCAGTTGATGTTTTTGTTTTTATTCAGCCTGGATGTGTGTGTTTCTGGGGGGGGAAAGGGGGCTTTCTAGTTTTTGGGGAAGGCGCGTCGCTGATGCTCATTGTTTGCCGGTGTTGTTATTGCTATTGCTATTGTTATTGTTGCTATTTTGCCGGCGTTGGCCAACGGTAACCACCGTTAGCGTTAACACACACACACACACACACACACACACACAACGAGCACTTGCCACTTGCCACTTGGCACTTGCAACTTGGCCACTTGGCACTTGACACAGCCAAAGGCCACTTGGCAGGCGCACTTTCACGACTGCCGACCGCAGCGACTGGACTAATCCGTGAGTCTTGTGCATCTTGTCTTGCAGATGGAGGAGCTGACCGAGGCGGAGGAGTGCGTGGCCGCCATCGCGAGGAGCGCTCGCAATCACAATCGCCACAAGCCGATTGCACCCATGGCCAGCTACAGCGAGAAGGGCGTGGGCAGCTCGCCGAAGCACCTGGTCAGCACACTGAGCAGCCCCATCGAGCAGATCGCGTGCAGCGTGTCGCGGGAGCATGCGCTCAAGCACGAGATCGAGCAGCTGCAGGAGCAGCTCAAGGACACCGAGGAGCGCCTCGCCTCGGTGCGCGTGCAGAGCGAGTCGATGGCGCAGACGCAGCGCGCACTCCGCGATCACAACGGACGGCTGCAGGAGGAGTCCGAGCTGCTCAAGCTGGACGTCCAGCATCTGCACGAGTGCGCCGGCGTCCTGCGCAGCGAGCTGCAGTCGGCGCGTCGCGATCGGGACGAGGCCATCCAGCTGGAGCGCTCGCTGCGCGTCCAACTGGACGAGGTGCAGCACGAGCGCCGGCACGCGGCCGATGGCAAGGAGAAGGACGTGCGCCTCATCCAGGACCTGCAGCGCCAGTGCCGCGAGATGGAGCGCATCCTCATGCGCAAGCATCCCGACTCCGTCTCCGCTTTGATTGGTGAGTTTTTACTTTGAGTTTACCTCATTATTTTACTATGAAAATCATTGAGGAAACTCACGCTTAACTATTCATTATTTTCAGAATTTATTATTCTCCTTAAGATTTAACAGAATCAAATACAAATTTACGAATAACTTTAAGAAAAGTGAATAAATGATTTTTCTTTATATGTTTTTAGTTATTTGTAGCACTTGACTCGGTTTCTGTTTATACTCTTTTCGAAGAAAATAGTATATTCAGCTTGTGCTGAAGTTTGTAACGCATAGAAGGAAGCGTCGGAGACCCCCAAAAGTTACAGCCAGTACGCTTAGAATGACAAAACAAATTGATCTACCCATGTCCGTCTGTCTCTCTGTCTGTATGTATGCAAACTAGTCCCTCAGTTTTTGAGCTATCGCGATAAAACTATGCATAGACACTTATTATACAAAGGGACAGCACATTGATTGGAGCCGGCCGCATCGGACCACTATATCTTATAGCTGTCATACAACTTAAAGTCGGTTTTTAACCATATATCCCATATTTTTTAATCTATCGCGATGAAACTTTGCACATATACCTATTATTCAAAATTACAGCACATTGATTGGAACTGGCCGGATCGGACCCCTATATCTTTCAAAAGAAAAATTTAAATTCATATAATATCAATTCTAAGAACGAAAAAGAATTAATGTTATGCGACCAAACGAATTTTTACAGCATATGAAAGTGTCTAAAGGTTCGAAAAGAGTATGAAATCTTCGGCACGCTGAAGATAATCCTTTCCCACTTGTTTTTATTCAAATTAAATGCTGATTTGGTATTTAAATACCAGTATTTAACCGAAAAGTTCCACAAAAAAAAGGCTAACAATCAAATTAAATATTCGGCTATGCCTTACTTTAAATATTAAATTAGTTTTTTCCTCATTTAAAGGATACAACTAGTAGAAAATGTATAACATTTAATACCAGATATGTTTTTTAGTGAAATAGTTGGTTCTTTAAATGCATTTTTCACAATAAATTCCTTGAAATGAATATAAACTTTCGAACTTAATGCTGTTCTTTGAAAAACTAAGACGAGTCTTCTTGCATTCTTGCATTGCAGTCGCCTCGAAGAATCCGGGCATTTGCTCGATGAACGATCAGGAGAACTTGAGCAGCCGCAAGCTGCTGGAGCAGCGCATCGCCCAGCTGGAGTCGGATGCCAAGGAGCAGGACTGCAAGGCGCAGCAGATCCTGGCCAACGTGCAGGCCCGCTTCAACTCCGTGCAGGCCAAATACGAGACGCACATTGCCGATCTGGAGACGCAGGTGCTCAGGTGAGTCAGCCGCCAGTCTAGCCCAGTGAGCTCCTCCTCCTAATCCGTATACTCCGCTTCCTCTTCACAGCCTGCAGGAAATCAACACGAAGCTGAACGAGCAGATCGAGTCGCAGGTGCGCACCCTGGATCGCTACATGCAGAAGCGTGCGGACCGGTACTACAACAACTGCACCCAGACGGAGGCACTGGACACCGCAACGGTTATTCACTTCACCCGCCTGGCGACCACAACGGGCACCCAGACGCACGTCCACTCGCAGGGCAGCCAGGCGATGCGGGATCACAGCACCAACACCATCGGCTGCCCCTCGCCCAGCGTCATCTGCCAGCAGCATCTGCACCCGCATCAGCATCATCATATCCAGCAGCAGCAACAGCTGCACTCCGCCGGCAGCAGCAGCGCCAGCAGCACGGCCAACTCCACACCGAACACATCGCGGCCCAACTCCAAGCAGAGCGGCACCCAGCGACGCCAGCCGCTCCCCGTTGGCTCCAAGCTGCCCATCTCGCAGTCCGAGTCCACGCTGTCGCTGCTCGGCCATGGCGCCCAGTCGGGTCACAAGGAGTGCGAGTCCTCGCAGCTGCTCAGCTCCGTGCGGAGCATGCGCGTCGATCTGGCCATTAAGAACAAGGCCATGCAGCGACTCACCCGCGAGCTCGATGACTGCAAGAAGACCATTAGGAAGCTGCAGCGGGACAATGGTGCAGCAGCCGGAGCCGCAGCCGCAGCAGGAGCAGGAGCAGCTGCCACTCTCAGTGCAGGTAGGGTGGAGCGAAAAGAATATGAGCTTATACTCTCTTTTAGTTTGGCGTAGCCCTAAATTATTATACATTTCTTTTACTAATAATATATTAAGCTATGTATTTTTTTTGTGATAAATATCATGGCTTAAATTTATATATTATAGACTTTAATATTCAGTAGGATACATAACTTGTTTTGGCCAAGTTGTTCCTGGGTTATATTTATGTTTTAATTATACTCTTTTCGAAGAAAATAGTATATTAAGTTTGTCCTGAAGTTTGTAACGCATAGAAGGAAGCGTCGGAGACCCCCAAAAGTTACTGCCAGTATGCTTAGAATGACAATACAAATTGATCTAGCCATGTCCGTCTGTCTGTCTGTCTGTCTGTCTGTCTGTCTGTCTGTATGTATGCAAACTAGTCCCTCAGTTTTTGAGCTATCGCGATAAAACTTTGCACAGACACTTATTATTCCAGGGGACAGCACATTGGTCGGAGCCGGCCAGATCGGATCACTATATCTTATAGCTGCCATACAACTCGAAGTCGGTTTTGGCCATATATCCCATGCTTTAAAATCTATCGCAATGAAACTTTGCACTGATACCTATTATTCAAAGAGACATCACATTGGTTGGAGCCGGCCAGATCGGATCACTATATCTTATAGCTGCTATAAAACTGGCAATGAATTAAATATTCTTAGAACAAAAAAAACAAAATGTTACGCGACAAAACGATATTGTACAGCTTATGAAATTTCAGTGGTGCAGTTGGCAGAGTGAAAATTACCTATAGGTTCGAAAAGAGTATAAAATCTTCGGCACGCCGAAGATAATCCTTCCCCACTTGTTTTTTTATTAGTTCTTAATTAATAATTTATTTGGCAATGAAGGTTTTTTTTACAAATATGGCTTTATAATATCTTTGGCATAAGCTTGTTATATCTGTAAATATATAAGCAAACATTGGGTTGGATAAAAAAAGGTCTTTTTTATACTCTTTTCGAAGAAAATAGTATATTAAGTTTGTCCTGAAGTTTGTAACGCATAGAAGGAAGTTACTGCCAGTATGCTTAGAATGACAATACAAATTGATCTAGCCATGTCCGTCTGTCTGTCTGTCTGTCTGTCTGTCTGTCTGTCTGTATGTATGCAAACTAGTCCCTCAGTTTTTGAGCTATCTTGATAAAACTTTGCATAGACACTTATTATACAAAGGGACAGCACATTGATTGGAGCCGACCGCATCGGACCACTATATCTTATAGCTGTCATACAACTTAAAGTCGGTTTTAACCATATATCCCATATTTTTTATTCTATCGCAATGAAACTTTGCACAGATACTTCTTATTCAAAGAGACATCACATTGGTTGGAGCCGGCCGGATCGGATCCCTATATCTTATAGCTGCTATACAACTGGCAATAAATTAAATATTCTTAGAACAAACAAAAAAAATGTTACGCGACAAAACGATTTTGTACAGCCTATGAAATTTCAGTGGTGCAGTTGGCAGAGTGAAAATTGCCTATTGGTTCGAAAAGAGTATAAAATCTTCGGCACGACGAAGATAATCCTTCCCCACTTGTTTTTTTCCTTTTTATCAATGATATATGTAATTAACTTATTATAATGAAACATATTATATCATTCAGTGTATTAGAAATATATATTTTAAATTATCTTACCAATGATATCTGTAAGTTTAGCCCAGTATAAATTACATCAAATACGTAAAAATTAGTCTATGAATTTGAGATATCTAATGGGCATGTCCTGAATTTGATTTTTGTTGACAAAGCCCAGATTAGTTTTCGAAAACCAAGCGAGCTTTTGAGCTTGTATTTAAAAAAGGCATTGAATACTTGTAAAAATCAAAACGATATTTTATGATATATCTATATACACATACATATATACATATTTGTATGAAAAAAGATAGAGTTATAGTAATTGAATTTTGTTGCACAAATGATGCTTTACTATAGGTTCATCAATTAGCAAAAGCAGGAGATGCAAACTGAAATTATGATTATGATTTTGTTGCCAGTTTCACTCCGCCCTAGTGTTGTATGTCACTCGGTCGCCGTAGTTGTTGTCGTTGTTGTTGTTGTTGTTGTTGTCGTTTCTGTTGTTGTTGTTCGTGTAATTTATGGACTTTCTCTGCTCGTCAGCACGTACAAGAGTTAAAGCCAAGCGACGCGACGCGAAACACGCAAATAAATTGCTGAAATAAATCATTGCACGCCTGTCCAACTCTACAACAACAACAACAACAACAGCAACTATAACAGCAGCAACAACAACCCCCAACCCCACCCGCCCCTTTTAAACTCCTGCTGACGGCCTTTTGACCGCACAACTTTTTTTTAAACATTTATTTTTTGCACTCATTTCAAATGGCCAACAACGACCAGGTTTGTTGTTGTTGCTGTTGTTGTTGTTGTACGTGTGTGTCGTTTAACCAGTCACACAAAAACTAAACACGTTAACAACTCCAGAGCCCCCCTCCCCCCTCCCCCGATCCCCCCGCCCCAGCTGTGGGGCATCTCGGCCACTTGGTTATGTCACCTTCATGTGGGGGGACTCGTTTTTTGTATTATTTACATTTCATCGATTTGAATTTGCGCTTAGTTGTTGCTGTTGTTGTTGCTGCTGCTGCTCGAGAGAAAGAGAAAAAGAAAATTCGAAAGCGAAAGTCAAAGTCAAAGACGCTGCCACACGTTTCGGGGGCGTGGCGGGGCAGGGGGCGAGGGGCGAGGGGGCGTGGCTAACGCGTTGTCGTTTGCGCATGCGCGCAGCGTTTTATAATTGCATGTCTTGTTTTGTTAGCTCTTTAATGCTGTTACATTTGCTGCTGCTTCTTCTTTTTTGATAGTGCTAATAATAGCCCATCAAGCAACAACAACAACAGCAACAATGTTGATTTAATTTTGTACGCGTGTTTAAATGCAAATTTTGTTAGTCGTCGTTATGCAATCAGACTCTTCAGACTCTTATTTAATTATTATTATTTCGCTTTTAATTCATTTGGGCCTTTTTTGTTGTTTTCTGTGTGTTTCTTTGTTTGGAAACTTTGAATCGACATTTTTGTTGGTACTTTGGAGCACATTGAACCCTGCTTAAGTTGGGGCACGTGAAATGCTTTTTTGGAGCCTCCAATCTGCGTAGTTATTTTGCTTCTTCCCTCCAAGTTGCTTGATTATTTCTATTTTGCTCATAGCTAATAGAGCTATTATATTGATTGTTATCCAATTATTATCAGATCAAAGCTCAAATTAATTTTCAGTATGTTTATGTAGATTTATATTATATATGCAATTCAAACTGGCTTATAACTCTGATTAGAATCTAAAACATATCTGTATTTCAAAAGCATTGCATTACTATATTCTGATTTAGTAATCTATTGGAAAATATGGTAAATGCGATTTTTGACAATTTAGGAAAAACTTTTGGGGTTTTGCTTAAGATATACACGTTTTTTAAAAACCTAAGCATACAGAAAAGATTCTGTTTTTAGCATAAGGCAATCAATAACTCGAATCATATTATACTGTATGTATTATATAGTAAAGTTTTCAATACAAAATATTCATTGAAAATCATTGAACATATATCACAAAAATTCTATTTGTAAATTATATTGTTATTTTGGCCGCATAAAAATAAAGTACACACTGAAGCACAACAAAAATCAGGTTGAATAATTACAAATATTTTGTATACTTGTGATTTTGTCACTACAATGTAATATTACCAATTAATCAATTAATATAAATACTACGACTTTAAATACTGAGTGTTGATATTGATTTTGATATTGATTATGTATAGCTTATTGTGAAAGAAGCAACAAAATGTTTCAGCCGTCTATTGTTAGTAGTAAAATAGGAATAAAAGTGAAATCAATAAAGTAAATAGCTGATCACATTCAATTTAAGCTTAGGATTTTAAGATAGGAATTAAATATTTGAAATAACTTAATAACTGCAGTTTAGAATGTCAACTTAAAATATTATTTTAGATTTGAGCTCGAACTTAAGTAAATTGTTATTGAACTGTATAAGTTTGGGCTACTTTAAATGAATATTTATTAATTTATTAATTTATTCCTTGACACAGTTTCCCGATTGGAGAGCAAACTGCAGGGTGGCAGCATGTCTGCTAGTGCCAGTGGCAGTGGCAGCATTGCTGCTCGACGTGGACACGATCACCATCATCATCCGCATCCGCATCCACATCCGCATCCGCACTTCTATGAGCATCACATACCAGCGACCACAGAGACCCAAGCGCTGAAGGAGGCGCAGAACAAATTCCACCTGCTGGAGGCCGACTACAAAACGCTGCACGACAAGCGCTTGCAGGATGTGAGTTCGCTTGTGTTTTGCAATCCAATCATAGTTGTATGCTAATCAGTGTCAATCTCTGCCCAAAGCTAAAGACCCTGCAGAGTGCCCACGAGCGAGAGCTGGCGTCCTGCAACGAGACTGTTCGCATCCTGCAGCAGCGTCTGAATGAGCGCGAGGAGGCATTCGCCACTCAGAAGCGCCGCAAGGTGCCCGTCGACTACTATGCACTCAAGGCCAAGGTAGGTGTCCTTGAATGTCCTTGCGATGCTGCTCAACTGACCTGTTTGCATTCCAGGTCTCGCTGCTCGAGCGTCGCCACTCGGAGCGCGAGGAGCGGCTGCACATGCTCGTGGAGGCGCTCAGCAAGGGTCGCCTCAACGGAGCACTCGAGGACATGCTGCAGGAGAACAACAACAAATAGGGGCAGCAGCAAGGAGAGCTAACTAATTAGGGCGTGGCAGTTGTTGTAGTTGAGTGGCTAACGATATTGTGACTGACAGATGAGAGAAGCTTACACTTTACTGTTATCGTCATCGATATCGATATCGAGCTATCGATGATCGATGATCGATGGTGATCGATTCCAAAAGACAGCAAAACCAAATTCAATGAGTATTCGAGTTTGCTATGCTCTCAAACAAATTACACTTGTGTTGAACACTGCATTTTTTTTTATATATATATTTATTACAATCGATTAGATAAACCGATAACAGTTGCAACACAAATAGGCACAACAAGGGGAGCTAACAAATTCGGGGGGGTTGGCAATTTAAGCGTAGTAGCTGTTGTAGTTGAGTTGCTAACGAGGGGGAAGTTACTGTTATCGTTATCGCCATCGCCATCGAGCTATCGATGATGATCGATTCCAAAAAAAACAGCAAATCAAAATTCAATGAGTATTCCAGTTTGCTATGCTCTCAAACAAATTACACTTGTGTTGAACACTGCATTTTTTTTACACTTACTACGACTAATCGATAAACCGATAACAGTTGCAACACATGCGAAATGCCAGCCAAATTTTATGTTGATCTCGCTCTCAATCTCAGCCAGTAAACGAGTTGGGGCAACAATTTAATAATAATAATAATAAAAATACATAGAAATGAACTAGAAATAAGCATGAGATAAAACACAAATTGTTAGCCGCCCCTCAATTGGGGGCGTGGCTCTATCCGTCTGCTAATATTTGGCAAGCAAAATTGTAGTTAGTTATTTCTAGATTGGGGTTCACAGTTAGTCAATTGCAGCTTAGCTTAGAGTTGTGTAAACAATTACACTTATTGCATAGCTTCTCAACTTGGCTAAATGATTGACTAGCCTAATACTCCCCAATTTGTACATATTGAACATGATTTACGTTCGTTGTTTTGGGCATGAAATTCTGAATTTTAGATGCAGTTTGTTTCATTCTGGTTAGTTTTTTTTTTTTTTTTGGTATTTAGGTTTGTTTTTAGGCAACTGTAAGTGAAAGCGCTCCGCTCACTGCCGCATGTGCAGCCAAGGTCATATTTGAAATATTATTAACAATAATTAATAATAATAAAGGTTATGATAGTTTTTAATTAACGTAGGGCGTATTTTAAAAACCAAACCAAACCAAACCAAAAACAAATTAGGTGTTTAACTAGAAATTTGAAAAATTGAATTGTTCAAAGAGTACACGACACGATAACGAAAGAGACAAAACACAAAAGACACAAAGCACAAAAGACAAAACAAGCCAAAAAGAGCGAGCCAGCTATACACATGAAAAGATTGCGAATGATACTTGAGGGAAGAACAATTACAAAATAAAAACGAAATAAACAAGCAACACACTCAATTTTAGTGTCTATGTGCAACAGGGACCGTAAATAACGATTATAATTAAATGTTTGATCAGAAGAAAAAAAACCAACTGAAAGAAGGGAAGAAATATATCACTATTATCGATCAATTTTGAATATTTCGAGTTTTATTACAAAACTCAAATATAAAGATGATCTCTTGAGTTTAATTTAATCCTCAGATATTATTGGTTATCTGTTGAGTTATATTCATTCCAAAAAACAAAGATATTTTCGATCTGAAAAACCAAACTCATTCGATACTTTCTTGTTTAATTATTGATATTTGCTTGTTGGAATGTCAATTTATAAAATGAGTTTGGTTTTTCGATCTGCATTCCAAACAAGATCAAATTTGCATTAATTTAATTATTAAATTCATTTAATTTACATAAATGATATCAAAATTTATTATAATTCATAATTAAATTTTAATTTTACAAAATGGTTATCATTTTATACTTAAATTTTCAATTTATTTCCCGTCGACTGTTTTTAGTCGACATTAAATAAATAACTAAATCTCAAGCAGTTAATTTTATTCGCTGAGTAATAAAATAAAGCTCAAGACATAACTATTAATTACTGAGCAAATAAATAGGTATGAATAAGTAATTTTTAAAATACAACTTATAATCCTTACGGTCCCTGATACGAAATCGGGTCTCCAGGTTAAGCCAATGGGAAATGTTGTCAAAAGTCCGTCAGAAATGCTGCAAAGCAATTGATATACACACATACATATATGATATGATATATGGTCCATCCAGAAATATCGAGTATTACAGTTAAGAGCCATATGTTGTCTTCTTGTGGATTTTAAGAAAAAGTATTATGTATTTAACAGTTGGTTAAGCCTTGTAAGCCCCTTATATATGTATATGTATATGTATATGTATTGAATAGACCGACCAGAAGCGATCTAATTGTAATGTGTACTATGAGTATGTAACAGATGGGAGGCCCAATTAAATAGTATACTTACTATACAAAGTAATACCATTAATAACTTTCTATATGTCCGTCTAAATGTTAGAGTCCGTCAATTCTATGTGTAGCAAACAGACAGCAACTCAAATAATATAGTAATATACCCATATTATCCATATATGTCGTATATTGAACACATTTCTCACACAATTGTTAGCGTTTAAGCCCTGAACTGATTACAGGGTGTCCTAATTGTCGTGCACTACCCGACTATAGTGTTCTTACTAGTCTTAAATATGTATGTACATGTACTATTCAATGCTACATTCTTAGTGTACACACTTTGAGAAAGTTATAAAAAACCAACCAACTCGAAAATCCAGAATCCAAAATCCCAGTCGAAGCGAAACGAAGCGAACAAGAAAAGAATTTCCACTTCGAGCCGAATGTCAAATTGCTAAATTGTAAAACCAACAATGAAATAAGAAAAATTAATACAAGAAAATACAAATAAAACAATAATTATCTAAGTAAATACAAAATTAAAATCGCAAACTTGTTTTTGTTATACTCTTTTCGCAGCAAATAGTATATTCACTTTGTGCTGAAGTATGCAGAGAAGGTAGAGTCGTATACCCTCAAAAGTTACCTCCAGTATGCTTAGGATGACAAAACAAATTGACCTGGCCATGCCTGTCTGTCTGACTGTCTGTCTGTCTGTCTGTCTGTATGTATGCAAACTAGTCCCACAGCTGCTGAGCTATCGCGATGAAACTTAGCACAGAGACTTATTATTCAAAGGGACAGCACATTGCTAGGAACCGGTCGGATCAGACCACTATATCTTTTAGCTGCCATACAACTGGAAGTCGTTTTTCGCCATATGTCCCATGTTTTTAAAGTTATCGCCTTCAATTTCCCTGTACATTTGAACATCCTTATAACTCATCAATGTTTAAAATTGCAAAACGATTGAGTCATAAATAGCGAAGATATGCGTCATTAAATATATTTTTTAAACAGCTGCATACGGAATAAAGTAACAAGCTAAATTTTAATTTTCAAAATTGAACAAAACTTGAACATAGAAAAGGAGGAAAAACCGTGAACAAATTGCCCTGGAGCTTCAAAATCGATTCAGATTTGGCAAACTTATGACAGTTTAAAGTTTTCAAGGGTCAACAAAATAATTTTACAAGCTAAAATTTTTGTTAGTTCTGGCTTGTTTTTAGGCCAACAAATTAACCATCCCAGAATCGGTTTTCAAGTATGCTAATAAACCAATCACGTCACCCACAATCGATTACAAATTAAATTTCGCAATTCTATTTTTCCCGAAAACAGTAAGAGTTAAAAACATGAAATTTTAAAAATTGAACAAAACTTAAATATATGATACAAGTAGAGGAAAGACTATTAACAAATTGGTCTGAAGCTTCAAAATCGGTTTAGTTTTGCCAAAGTTCTGATAATTCAAGGTCTTCAAAGGGCTAAAAATGAATTTCCCAAGCCAAAGTTTTTGCTAGTTTCGGCAAAAACAGAGATACCCTGTAGGAGCTGTCTGAAATAGGTCTAGAGCCTGCCCGAGTGGGTCCCAGTTGCAAAGCACGTTTCGTTCAGTTAGAGTCGCACACACAGCAGTTAATTCGCCCGATTCTCTCGAGAGTATTTCCCAAAGTAAACACACACAGAAACCAAAAACCAAATACGGAATTCCAAAACAATTTGCTGAAGTTAGTTTCGATTTTGGAGACTCGCGACAGATTGGAGAATGTCGGACAATATGCGCCGTGGAAGACGTCGTCGGATTGAGCCGGCGCGCATTCAGTATGGCGCCTGGGACGATCCGCGCGTGTCCTTGTTCGCCACGGTGCCGCAGGAGCCGGTCGGCGACATGCTGGGCCGGCTGAAGCGTCTGCCGGCGGAGAAGCGCGACCGGCTGGCGGAGATGGACGCCTGTCCGCTGCTGCTGACGGCCGCCACGGACACGAACCGGCTGTACCGCGAGGTCAAGTACCAGGTGCAGCAGATCGCCGACGATCGCAACAAGCACTACCACCCGATCCAGGAGCGGGAGCGCCAGTCGGCGCTGATCGCCCGCATGCTGGCCGAGCACAATCGGCGCGAGCAGGCCGAGTCCATGCGGCGCAAGCAGCTGCACGACAACTCGCAGCGGCTGCGGGATCTGCGCATCGAGATCGAGCGCGCCCGGACGACGCTGAGCGTGGTGCGCAAGCGCAACGAGAACCTGCAGCTGGTGGGGTCGCATCGCGCGGAGGAGCGCAAGGAGGCGCTGCAGCACCGGCAGCAGGTGCGCGACGAGAAGCTGGCGGAGCAGCGGGCGCTGCAGCACAAGTCGCACACGTACAGCGAGCAGCTGGTGGCCCAGATACGCGCCCTGCAGCAGGAGCGGGCGCAGCGCCAGCAGACGGACCTGGCCGAGGGACGCCAGAAGCGGCACAGCGACGAGCTGGCCCACGCCAACGATCTGCGCCAGGCTCTGGAGTGGCGCCACCACAAGCGCGGCGAGCTCAAGCAGATGCTGGACGAGTTCGCGGATCTGCAGCGCCAGCTGCGCGACCAGCATCGCGGCCAGCCCGACAAGCTGGACGTGATCGTGATGGAGGCGGTGGGTCCGGTGACGGGCAGCTTCGTCAAGCGCGAGCTGCAGCGGCGCCAGGACACCATCGAGCGGCGGCGCGAGATTAGCGCTGGCCTGGGCCAGGAGCTGAGCGACCTGCGGGGCCGCAAGCAGGCGCACGACAACATGCTGGCCGACATCCTGGTCTGCGAGCGGCAGGCGCGCGAGAAGAAGCGCGCCCACCAGGACATCGAGAGGCGGCACAACCAGAAGCTGCAGGTGGCCAAGGACCTGATCGGCCAGCAGCAGGAGCAGCAGTTCTACAGGGACAAGGACGAGGCGCTGTACGCCGCCATTCCGCGCACCCCCACCAGCTTCATGGAGCGCCAGTATCAGCAGGCCGCCGACAAGGAGGCGGCCAGCCACGCCCTCACCGTCCACACCTACGAGGGCATCGCGGACGAGATCGTGAACAATGCGCGACTGCGCGCCGCTCTCGTCGAGGAGGAGCGCCAGATCAAGCAGGCCCTGCACGACATGGAGCTCGACATGGAGCGGCGCATCGACGAGGAGCGGCTGCGCGTCCTGCACGCCCAGACCCGCGAGGTCATCGACGAGGTGCGGCCCTGCAAGCTGTCCCACGTGGAGCGGCAGACCTTCAATCTGCCAGCGTGCGGCACCAACGACCAGGACACGCACACGAAATAGAAGGACTCGAAGCTAAGCTTACAACTGGACTAGACTGGACTGGACTAGGTAGCTACTTGGTTGGTTCAACTGGTTCCGTGAACACTACACTACACTACACTACACACACTACACTAGTCGACAATCGATACTATTGACAAATTATACGGGCAGCTCATATGTAAGCTGACTCGCAGGACTCTCATTCATTATATATTTGTTGTACGTGCAAAAAAAAGCAAGAGCAAAGCAGTTTTATTTCTTGAATTTCAAATTTATTCTATGTGAGTGTAGCATACTTTCAGGCGGCACTGACTACATTGTGCTAAACATTGCGGATTGCATTTTGTAGTTGCTACATGTGGCAAGCTTTACATTTTGTATGCTGGTAAGTATATGTATATATATATGCTTATAAATTGTTTATTTTCAAAACATTGCGGACGGCATTTGAATTCTAGTCGTACATGATAGCAGCTATTTTTTTTTCTGCATTTCTATATTTTGTTGGCATTTTTACATATTTTTACATAATATGTAATTGCGTTTGTAAAATTCACTTTGTTTTTTTTTATTATTTTATTTATCGAGCTTTTTGTTACTTTTTGTGGCAACTTAATCTTGTTTTACATATAGCTTTCTTTTTAACATTCACTTAAATACACACAAACTTTGCGGCATACTTTTGTGCAGCTCGTTTTATTTGATTGGCTCACTGACAAAAGCTGAGCAACTTGACGATTGTTTGCTGACGCAAATATGACAATATGTCGATATGTCAACAGCGTATGACTCAATATGGCAACTTAAATATGACACTTTGTGGAAACACTTTCAAAGTGGCTGTGTGCATATGACAAAAATCAACATATGTCAAATCGTCATATTTCAGTGCTGCGAAAAATAGCTGTGTATTATTTACAAATTAACCATTTGCCAAGCAAAACCAACATTCAAAAGCTATAGTTGTACGTATTATTGTTTTATTCTGTTCTATGCATCAACAATATGATTATATTGGCCACTTTACCCGTAAAAAACATAAAGCGGAGTTGACTTTATTTTTATTCTATTGCATACTTTTGCGCTGTAGTGGAAATTTACAGTGACACAAACAGTGGAGGAAAAGCATGAATTTGCACTAGTTTCATTTAAGTTAACTTTACATATGCAGGCCATTATGTATTTAAATATATTCAAATAATTTCAAGAGATTTGGTTGTTTTTCTCGCTTTTGGCGTTGGTGGTTGTTTTATTCTTCGATTCGCTTTAATAAGTATAAGTATGATTAGATTTAATGTTCGTATAAGTATTGCATACAATAGTTTGTCTAACAGCTAGATACAATAGTTTAGTCACAGCTTGCTCTGCAGCTTCCCTGGCTGCTTTTACCTCCAACAATGTTCAATAAAAATACATTCTACATTCCAGAAATGTGTCTCTTTGCGATTTTGTTTGACTTGGACTCGACTCTGGCAACTTACTGACTAATAAATGCATTTGCCTCCGGTACGTTTCCAAAATTAATTTTGTTTTTTGTTTTTTTTTTACAGTTTTTCTTTTTGTTTTTTTCTTTAAGGTCTACTTGTGGCAGTTCCTGAACTTAGACTTTGGCTATGTATTAAGATATTTTCATATTATGTTTTTCTCTGTTTTTCAACAGTTAGCTTTACTGATTGGGAAGTAAAAGCATGCTGAAGGCATTCATAAGTCCTTTGAAATTTCAATCGGATCTGATCTGAACTGAATTAAGTGATTTTCAAATATGAACAAAAAACAAATTCTCAAAAAAAAAAATTAGTATAGGTGTACAAAAAAAAACGGGCATAAATAAATTATAAATTATATTGTTTAAAGTTTAGTATACAGTAACTATATAGCATGGGTGCAACGACCGGCCCTTAACTTAACGCTAAGCTATATATGTATGATAGATATGTAATATATGCGTTATACGTATAGATCGAAAGTCTCGGCGACAATCGTTAAATGCAACAAACAAAAATTCGAGCACATCGGCAACCCAGAACTGTTGGAACTATAACCTACTAATACACAACTGTGCTGCCCCACAATTGGGGCTAGTCGGGTGGGTGGGTGGGTGGTGGCTTGGAGTTCGTCTTCTTCTTCTGCTTCATCTGTTCTCGATCTTAATCAACCACGACGGCCCAGGGATGATCCACCTTGCCGTACTGTATGTCTGAGAGCGTCTGGCGAATCAGCTCATGCACTGGCTTCTCCTGCTCCATGGTGGGTATGTACAGATCCTGGCCCATGTAGCTGATCCGGTTGATCGGACTGACCACGCAGGCGGTGCCCGTGCCGAACAGTTCCAGCAACTGCAATGAACAGATCCAGCATCAGTAAAGATATGATCTGAGTCGGATATGATATGATCTGAGTACTTACGCGTCCCTGGTTGAGCAGATCGCCGATCATGGGCATGGTGAAGACGCCCTCGCGCACCTTGAACTTGCCCCACTGCTTGGTCATGGCCAGAATGGAGTCGCGTGTGATGCCTGGCAGTATGAGTCCGTTGAGGGGAGGTGTGACCAGTTCTTTTTCTGCAAAGGTTCCAAGAAACAAAAAACGCAATTAATATACATACATATTTTCATTCAGTTTCACTTCTTTGATCTATAGCCAAACAAAATCTATATATACATATATGTATACAAAATTCTCAAAATACTTTTTCTTAAGACTTTCATTCAAGAACTATAATCTTATAAGTTGTAACACATAAATATTATTAAAATGTATTTTAAATACAAATATCTGTATTTATTAGAGCAAATTACATATATTGTAATCATAAATACTTATCGATATATTTATCGATAAGTCCAAGATATTTGAAAGGAATAAGCGAGTTGGTTTAGAATTGTACAAAACATTTTCAAAGAACTATTGCAGATCAAGAACTATAATCTTATAAGTTGTAACATACATATATAAATTGACAGTGTTGTAAAACGTACTTTTAAATATTATTTAAATGTATTTTAAATACAAATATCTGTATTTATTACAGCAAATTACATATATTGTAATCATAAATACGTATCGATATATTTATCGATAAGTGCAACAAAAACCAGTTTTAAACTGATTTAAATATTTGAAAGGAATCAGCGAGTTGATTTACTATTAGAGTTATACAACACAGTCTCAACGAACTATTGCAGTGTTGCAAAACGTATTACAAATAGGCCTAAGGGCAAAGAGGATTCAAAACAGCCGACTCACCTCCTTGATCATTGACATAGAACATGAATATGTTCATGGTGCCCACTTCGGTCAGCTGATGATCCTCGCCATAGAGCCAAAGGACCTGCTGCAGCCCCCGGGCCGCCGCCTCCTTTTGTACATTGATGGTGGGTGCATAGTTGGAGCCCATTTTGCGATTGCCAACGCCGCCGGGCCAGGCGCGTGTGTAGCTGGGATCTGCGAGCAGGGAGACGGCGCCATTGGTGCCAGTCTTGAAGTAGCTGCCAACCGGACTGAGGATGGAGTAGAGCAGCGCCGAGTCGGAGGAGGCAACACCTAACGTCGGCTGCAATCGAGATCGAGATCGAGATGGGATAGTTCAAGGATCTGGACTTGGAGTGGGCTGAGTTCGCCGAATACTCACGTCGATGCCAATGAGGGTGGGTCGGATGTACAGGCTGGCGGCTTCTGTGTGGGGCACCCACTCGGAGTCGATGGTGAGCAGACGGGACAGGCACTTGACGAACTCCTTGCCCTCGAACGTGGGCAGACCGGAGCGCTGGGCGGCCAGATTCATGCGGGCCATGTTCATGTCGGGTCGGAAGATGCGGATTTTGCCATCGACGCCGCGATACGCCTTCATGCCCTCGAATAGCTTTAAAGAGAATGCCGAAACGATAGTCAGAACGGATCTAGACGATGATCATGGTGATAATGATGATAATGAACATGCACTCCGAAAACAGCGGTTTGGTTTTAAGATCGATTTCGTATTTACGATTTCAGGTAGGATTCTTACTGATTTTACTTAAATTGAGTATGCATCAAACTCATATATTTTAGAATGTTAGTTTTTCTGGAAAACCTTAGAGAGGTTCGACTGTATGCACTTATATGCATATATAAAAGCAAAGAGACTCTTTTTTTGTTTGCATTCCCAAAGCAACGAATCAGATTTGAATCGAGAAAGATTTTTCTAAACTATACAAAGGTATAGCTTGAAATCTGAACTGAAGTATTTTGGGTTTTCAAAAAAACTACTTGAAATAAGTATTTCCCGATTGAATGAAGTAATATCGGGAAAGGCGGGATGTCGACCCCGTTCGTACTTGATTTAAGTAAGGAATAGTTGATATGTGTTTTCCGAATGTAATAATAGGATGATGACGTTGGTAGTGGCTGTTGATGATGTGGCGATAAGAGTGCAACACGTGCAACTCATCCGCATCCGCATCCGCATCATCATCACAATCACCATCATTATCATCATCATCATCTTTAGTTTTCTTAAGAGCACTCACCTCGACGGCATAGTGCAGCACCTTGGCGGCCGGATGCATGACTAGGTTCTCCAGCGGCGTTATCTCCGGCTTCTGCCAGCCGCCCAAGTTCTTGTGGTAGTAGACCTTGAGCATGTGATCGGTGAAGAGTTTGCCAAAGCCGAGCACCTCATCGTTATCGGGCTTGGGCTGCAGTTGCTGAGGTGTGGCCAGGCGGACCGCCATCTGGGAGGCCTTGAACATGTGTCCCACATCCTGGTCGTGCTTGATGGGCTCCGGGCCATGGCTGTATTCTGTGTTCACCGACGCACTGATCTCAAAGTCGGGTGTCTCGGCCTTCTGTTCCTGTTTCTGGGCCGCCCTCAGCGATTGGTTGCTGCACAGCCGAATTGACTTCTCAATGAAGCGAATCAGGCGATGCTGATTGCGGAAAATATCCTGCAAGGATAGCAAATCAAACGCGTTTAGAATGGGCCGAATATTTGCTAATTATGTGTGTTTTATTTAAAAAATATATATACAATTTAAATAGAATGATTATACGAATTAATAAGCAATTTTCTGTGTTTTGCTTATTACTATCGTTTTTCATTTGCATGAATACTTATTATTAAACTAGAAATCCCCATACTAAAGCATACTATACTACATTTAATATTTGACTATATTTTATATTATAATATTTGATTGAAAGCTACAAAAAAACATGATTTATTTATTGATCTAAATTTATAAGTCATACAAAATTAGTTTAGCCATTAAATTTTTGTAAATCTAAAATTTGGTTTAAATATTATAAACAATAAACTTGCATATCACAAGCACAATTTATATGACTATCAATATTTTAGTTTATTATTAATAATTTACCTTTATATTAGCTCTGTTCTGTTCACATCTGTTTTTGGCACAGACACATCTATTTTTTTTGGAGCCAGCAATTAATATTTGCATAAAACTGAATGCTAGCCCGAATTCTCTGCATATGAATTACAAATGACAAATGCGACTTGGCCCCCAAGTTGCGAACTCGAACCTGAAGTTCCCTCCCCGATTAGCATAGTGGAACCAGACCAAGAAGAAGACAAGAAGCAGACTAAGCGTACACCTGTATCATTTATAGGCATATATGTATATAGTATATGGCGAAAGCAACTGTTCAGTCGATCGACAACCTCAAGTTGTCGCTTAGAGCACTCTATTGTCCATAATACTACACTATATGTCTGTCTGTCTATATATATACACTATATGTATATATCTTTAGTGCTAATGTGGGCCACGGGCAGCTCTAATTCCAAATGCCAAAAGCTGAGGACAATTACCCAAGGCATACAAAAGTCGGGCAATAAATCGGATTGTAACTAATTCCAGGCATTAGCATTAGCATTTCATTATTTAAATGGACCGATAGGCTAGGCCATTGACTTTATATAGTCGAAAATCGTTTCGATATTGCTTTTATAGTTTAAAGCAACTAAATTGGAATTAGGCTCAGATTTAAATGCATATGTTTAAATTAGAATCTCCATGAACCAAAAACATTTTAAGTGCTAGCAAGTTATTCTATATTCAAGAATACTATACTATAAGATTTTAAAGACTTCAAATTTTATTATATGCATATATACCTTAACATTCTCATAGTTTATTTGAACTAGGTTTTTCTCTTGAAAATTTCGGCTATAGACATCATTTTTTTTTAAGTATTTTGATATATAATTCTTGCTTTAACATCCAAAACATATATGATATGTTAATATTCTCGAAAATATACTGCTTAAAATTGAAATATGTGTATTATTCCCGTTTGGAAACTGCGCCATTCCCACATAAATGACCCCCCATATATTAAAAGCAGCGCAGTCATCATATGTATTATCATCTAGTACATACATATGTGATTCTTCCAATCATGCCTATAGGCAAATTGCTCTTACATTGAAAGAGGTCACACTTTAGTATAGAACAGTGAACCTATTAAGAACAAATCGCCAACTAATCAAAAACGTTAATCAAATATTTTGAATAACAAGTTTAATAATGTTCCGTCAGTTACATGATGAAATTCTTGAGCTCGGTGTCTCTATGCCGGAAAGCCAAATCTGTCAACTACGCAAGAAAACACAAATACTAACAACATCGAAATACCTGAAACTCAAACTGAGACTGTGAAACTAAGAAGACGCATTGCATCAGCCAAAAAAATGAATGTTCGAAAAGAGACTGAGCGAACAACATCGAACCAATCGAAACCGAAATCGAAATCGAAAAGTCAAAGAAACTAGTTCAAGCACAAACTCAAAACGTGCCTCAGTGTGTGTGTGTGTATCTGTGTGTGTGTGACCCCAGACTATAAAATCGGAGCCGGATTGTCTGCAACGTCACTTGTCGATCAACACACCATATAACATATACCATATACCATATCATAAGTAGTCTAGCATAGAGCTATAGAGTTATGGGTAGTTTGGCTGTCCGCTTTGGCTTATCACAAAGCAAATCCCGCCACTGATAAGCCCAACTACGAGTGCAATAAATTAGTTGTTTGTTGTCTACATGTCAAAAATTTGTAAGCCCGTTCAACTACACTTGGTGCTAAGATGCCAGACAAATCGCATATATATATAAAATATTAAATAAGTACGAGTTGCTAGCAATTCTTACACATAATTCATAAACAAATACAATTCATAAATGTAAACAATGTTGTAATCTGCAGCCAGATCATTAATCATGAATCGCACAGTTATTAAAAGTACAAGTACAAGTTTCAATTAATGAAAATGTAAGAAATTTATATTTTATTAGCCACATCAAATTATCAAAGATGATATACCATTTAGGTGCTCATTGAACTCAGAAACTAAAAGAGTTGCAGTTTCTACATTTCGTATGTAGTTTCTAATAAAACAAATATAGTTAAAGTTTGTTAATAAGATTGCAAATGCAGCAGAGGAACCTCGAAAATTTACAAATATGAATTGTATTGATTGTATTTGAATGAAGTGTATTGATCCTAACTAAATACATAATTTTTAACTTTAAATTTTGTATCTCTAGTCAAGATATATCCTTAGACTTGATGTTACTAGAGCCCTCAAGTTAAGTTAACATTTGTAGCACTAGAATATTGAAGCAATAAATAAGTAAATAGTTATAGAGAGATGGTAAAGGAAAACAGATGGCTCATCATATGGTAAATACTATGCTAATATATAATAAATAAATATGCTATTTTAATGAATTTACAATCAGATCAATAACAAGATCATACGTTATTGTTAAAAACGCCTGTTGCCAAGCCCTTATAATTTATGTATGTCTGGCAGATTTCGGGTTTTATTGTGCCATATTTGAATTGTTTTTGTCTTATTTTGCAAATGTCTACAACAGTATCTGTTGTTGTTGTCATATTATGAGTTTTTTTTGGGAATTTCATTGTGGAACCAACTGTTGAACTGTTGGCGCTATCAGCAGCTACACCAAAACTTGAATCATGTTCATATTCCATGCTTATATGTATATGTATATAAGTAAGCTTTAGTTTATTTGAAATAAAATTGCATTTTACAAACCTTTGCATTTATGGCCATTTTGGTCGTCATGTTCGTAAACGTTTATTTATAGTAACGCGGAAGCGCGCCAAAAGGGTTTTGGTTTTGGAAAAAAAAACAAAACAAATGATGGGAAAAGCGTTGCACACTTTTCCGGCACACACACACGCGCACAACTCGTTTAGATATGTTTATATATATATATATATATATATATATATATATGTATGTATGTATGTTAACTTTCTGCACGTTTTGCACTTTTCACCACAGATGGGTTTCTTTTCAGATCGTCTGACAC
Organism: Drosophila flavopinicola; assembly: GCA_035042425.1. NCBI lineage: Eukaryota > Metazoa > Arthropoda > Insecta > Diptera > Drosophilidae > Drosophila > Drosophila flavopinicola. The sequence continues at coordinate 130,356 of JAWNLL010000244.1, read as the reverse complement.
GGGGCTAGACTATAGTTACAGGGCGCAAACAGGGAACATATGTAAGTCTGCTTCATAAGCAAAAAAAATATATGTGAAATATATGTAGTGATCAGGAGTCTTTTCGAGTTTGCTTTGATTTTGATTTCTATTTGAAAGCTTTGCTTGTGATCGCACGCAACTTCTGGACAACGCAGAGTTTCTGCAAGAACTGAGCTCCTGGCGCTATGCGTGCTCCTATTTATAGCCAGGCGAGCACAAGCACGATGGCGAAGACGACAGCAGCGACAACAGCCGACGTCAGCGTCGGCGACTGCGGCAGCGATTGCTGGCTGAGCGGGAGCGTTCGTTTACCGTTCAGCGCAACCGGCGGCCATTTTTTAAGAGCAACCGAATAACGCAGACGGCCGGCCAAGGGAGACAACATAACTCGAACGAGGTGTGAGGTGTGTGTGTGTGTGTGTGGGAGGGAGTGGGAGGGAAGGGGGCGCAGCTACCACTTACTTATTTGGGCGCAACAGCTTTTCGGCTCTTCGGCGCTGACCCGACGAACCGCCGAACCGCCGAACCGACGAACGACAGATCGTCAAAACGCCGACAAAAACAAATTCTTGCCGTCAACGAACTGTTTTTTTCTCTCTTTAAGTTGTTTTTTTTTTTGATTGGTTTGCAAAAAGAAACAACAATTTGCGGCAATTTCGGTAAAATTTGAGTCTGTGTCTGTTTTTTTGAAATATTGCCTGTTGCCTCGAGTTGTGCTTTTTTGTGTGTTGCTGCTGTTGTTGTTGTTGTTGTTGTGTTCTTTCGTCGGCTTTACGGGTAAATTCTGGTTCTTTGTTCGCCAGCTCTGTGTGTACTTTTCCATTAGAGAGCAACTGCGTATAGCCCTAGTTAAGTGCAAACATTGTGTTCCTCTTTTTCGATTTTTTTGGTTTTTTTTTTATTTTTTTATATCATAGTGAAAATAAATAATAAAACTTGTGACTCGCGGTGGCAATGTTTTCTATTTGTGATATGATTCAAGTTGCCCAAAACTAATCGGTTCAACTAACTGCGACGAGATTAAATTGCCAAAGAGTGTGAAAAGGATGAACTTGTAGCCAATGATTCACGAAAGATAAGTCCTTATCTATTTAAAAAAGAATATCCTTTATAACAAAGAACTCGTGCTAAGAAATACGCTTAATTTGTTATGGGACAAAGAAGAATTGCAGCTAAAACTTAATCATACAATTTTGGACATTTTTATACCCTGAACCCATTAAAAATGGGTAAAAAGGGTATTATGGTTTTGTGCAAAAGTATGTAACAGGCATAAGGAAGCATCTCCGACCATATAAAGTATATATATTCTTGATCAGTATCAACAGTCGAGTCGATTTAGCCATGTCCGTCTGTCTGTCTGTCCGTCCGTCCGTCCGTCCGTCCGTCCGTCCGTCCGTCCGTCCGTCCGTCCGTCCGTCTGTCTGTATGAACACGCGGATATCAGAGACTACAAGAGCTAGAGACTTCATATTTGGAATATAAGTTCTCGTAATGCCGGGACAGATCAAGTTTATTAAAATTTATCGATAACTCGTCCCGTTCAAAAGTATCGATAAATTTCGATTTCAGACCAGCGTTTTTGGGCTATAACTTACAAGTTATAAGAGCTAGAGGCCCCTAATTTGGCATGTATAATCTCGAATAGCATACACATGTAACAAATTTTTCACTTTTTGGATACCACCCCCCAATCCCCCCTAAAATTCAAAAAACTCATTTTTGAAGGTATGACCTTGCAATTTGGTTTGGTCACACATTTTATAGCCAATGTTATGTCTTACAAATTTCAAAAAGATCGGACAATAAACACAGAAGTTATTTAAGATTTAACTTTCCATTGTGTGGGGCTCAGTGAAAAAGCAAGATAACTGCTTAAACCGTTTTCACAGCTTGCAGTAATGTGTGGTGTGTTTGTTTGTATACACACTATTAGGCAAGTATGAATGGATGTCAGAACTGGGTTCAGGGTATCTCCTAGTCGGGCAGTCCCGACTAGAGCACTCTTACTTGTTCTTATCACATTTATTTTGAACTAATCACAAAGTGGTTCAGAAACATATTTGAAAACAATTGTTGAATTTTTTGCTACCATAAAAAAGCATAAATTGGTGTAATAGGAGATATTTCAAACTAAAAGAAAAACAAGTGCGGAAGGATTATCTTCGGCGTGCCGAAGATTTTATACTCTTTTCGAACCTATAGGCAATTTTCACTCTGCCAACTGCACCAGTGAAATTTCATAAGCTGTACAAAATCGTTTTGTCGCGTAACTTTTTTTTTTTTGTTCTAAGAATATTTAATTCATTGCCAGTTGTATGGCAGCTATAAGATATAGTGATCCGATCCAGCCAGCTCCAACCAATGTGATGTCTCTTTGAATAATAGGTATCTGTGCAAAGCTTTATCGCGATAGCTCAAAAACTGAGGGACTAGTTTGCATACATACAGACAGACAGACAGACAGACGGACATGGCTAGATCAATTTGTATTGTCATTCTAAGCATGATGGCAGTAACTTTTGGGGATCTCCGACGCTTCCTTCTATGCGTTACAAACTTCAGGACAAACTTAATATACTATTTTCTTCGAAAAGAGTATAATCAGTGTTCGAAAACAGTTTATGGTGGTTGATATCTTTCGTAGCTTGAATACCAAATAATTGTATTACTAGTATAAAATAGTACATATACAATGCTTAAAACAGTAATTGGATAAATAAATGAAAATACATTAATATACTACATGCCAAATACGCAATTTTCCAATCGCAGCAAATCTGTTTGAAATATTCTCAAGAAATCGATCATGCTTAAGTACATATAGACTACATACATATATATGTACATACATATATAGTACATACATATGTCCGTATACTAGAATTGCTTTAGTTGAAAGCTAAATATATTGTTGTTCTTAGATTATGGTATGTTTGTATGCTAAAACGCATTTGCTGGGGAAAAACTATGCGGCTCTGACGCACACGTGTTTGCTTCTTCTTCCTCACCTTCTCGAAAATGAAAATGCTAAACCGTTTTCAGCTACCTGAACGGAACTGCACGGAAATGCGTACTTATACACATACGCATGTATTTCATTTTATTTTTTTCCTGTTTATCATATTAAATGGGAAAAAAGAGAGGGAGAGAGAGAGAGAAGCGCGTTTTTTGTGTGTTTGCTTATCTGGCACCTGGACAACATGATGTGCACATTTTCGTTGTTTTTCCTAGCGGTAATTTGAGTATTTTGCTTATGGTTTTTTTCGGTTTTTTTATTTCTAATTTATTTTTCCTGCTGATAAGTTGTGGTTCGACATGTAAATCCCAATGCAATATTTCCTAGGGAATTATACACTAAATTGTCATGTTTCAAATCAAAACCAAACCAAACTCATTGGCTGATGCAATATAACATGGCCTATATCATCAGCAAGATCTTTTGATGATGTTTGGTTTTTGTTTTTTGCATGTTGGTTTTTCCTGGGTTGTTAATCGATGATACATATAATTGCATCTCAAATTTTAGCTGGCGCAGTAGTTTTTTTTATTTTAACAGCCACTTCTAAAAGTACAAATAAATTGTGTTTCTTATAACTCTTAGCTTAATATTAATTATACGAAATACGATTATTTCTATATTGACTTTATAATTGTAACTTTTGAATGGAAAATTGTAAAATGTATATTTGTGATAGTTAGTTGTATGCTTATTGTTTAATAATTTTCTGGGTCGACTGTTCTTAAGACGACATTCAATAAATAAATAAACCCGATTTCCACATCTGATTAGTTCAGTATTAGTTATACGAAATACGATTATATCTATATTCAACATACGATTTGACTTTATAATTGTATCTTTTTAATGGACAATTGTTAAATGTATATTAATGATAATTAATTGTATGCTTATTGTTTAATAATTTTCTGTTTCGACTGTTCTTAAGACGACATTCAATAAATAAATATACCCAATTTCGCTATCTGATTTTGTTGAAAATATTCAAATTTGGCTTTGAAAAATGGTACAAACTAAACAGAGCTTTAGCAAAGTTATTCTAGAGAAGAACGACTTATTCATGATATTTTCCTTTACAGTTTAACCGTTTTGTTTCTTTTAGTGTATTATATATGAAACATGATTTTATTTTGATTTATTTGAGAAATGCTTAACAAAACAGGAGATGAAAGCACAAATTGCATTTGCCAGTTTAACTTCGTTCTAATGTACAGTTTTTATTAGCAGACAACGATCGTTTCGTTTCGTGTCGTGTCGTCTCACTCGTGCGTTCTCCACTCGTCTCTCGTCTCGTCTCGTCTCGGCTGCATGTAAGTCGCTTAAGAGCCGACGCTCTTGAGAGCGGCCCAATTACATTGCTCTCTTACAAGTGTGTTTTGCTGCTCTTTTGTTGTTTGGCTGCTCGCGCAATAAGTTGATAAACAAACATCATTCCTGCACGCTTCCGCCTCCTTCGGGTCCCCCCGAGCAGCTTATCGCGATCATATGTGTGTGTGTGTGCGAGTGTGTGTGTATTTCCAATGTCAATGACTGACTCAATGAATGGCTGGCTGGATATGCCCTGAAACATCTTGTCTCTTACAAGCACACATACATATGCATATGTAACTGGCAGTGTGTGTGTGTGTGTGTGTGTGTGTGTGTGTTTAGGTGCTTAGTGGGTCAGTGTTCTGTGGCCTTCGTTGTGGGTGGGCAGAGCCAAGGATAGTAAACAAGTCGTATATCATGTAGCAAGTGCAGATAGTTTGCCCTTTGCTACTAATCACCAGATACTTACATACAAAAAACTAATATGCATTATGCATGAAAAGGAATCAAAGGTGTGCTACTTATAATTCCAAATAGACCTAAGCGAATAAGCATGTGTAGAAAGACTTTTCTTTATAGTATGAAACAAACAAAGAGAAACTCAACTGGCAGTAGAACGCTTGCGAATATGGCCCAAAGAGGAATTGACTAAATTAAAGGACCTCCAGTTTCCCTTCGATGTATTGATTATTTATACTATAAGTTAATAATATCGATATATTGATTATTTATACTATAGCTTAATAATATGTTTTTATTATTCCAGATTAAATTATCATCTAAATATACAAATTGACAAATACTTTGTAATATAGTGATTGTAGATTAGAACAGAATTGATTAAATATATGTATAGTGCACTTAATAATACATATGTATATAGACATACATATGTAAATATAGAAATATCCGCTGAATTATACGAAAATATATCGCAATACCATTTGACGCGCTTCAAAAGTTACAGTAACTGGGAAGAGTTCAAAACTTCAAGATCAAAGATTAAACAAATTTAAAAATTAATTAGTTAAGGCAAATTGCACTTATTAAGTAGCTGCATACGTGATTTACTTAAAATCTTATATTTTGCAATCTTTTAATGGACAATTAAACTATTTTTGAAGCGTTATCGTCTGCATCCTGAGTGCCTGATGTCAGCGGGCGATCCAATCAAATTAACTTCAATTGGAAATATGTGAGTAAACACAATAATCAACACAGCATGAATTGAGCGATGCAGATGCAAAGCAGATTAAAATACTCGACTAACTGATACCCTGTGTCAGAATTTTAAGAATTAAATACCTACCATGTTTGCTCTAGCTGTAAAATAAATATTTAACCATCAAAATTTCACTGGTAATATGTTTATACTCTTTTCGAAGAAGTTTGTAACGCATAGAAGGAAGCGTCGGAGACCCCAAAAGTTACTGCCAGTATGCTTAGAATGACAAAACAAATTGATCTAGCCATGTCCGTCTGTCTGTCTGTCTGTCTGTCTGTCTGTCTGTCTGTCTGTCTGTCCGTATGTATGCAAACTAGTTCCTCAGTTTTTGAGCTATCGTGATAAAACTGTGCACAGACACTTACTATTCCAGGGGACAGCACATTGGTCGGAGCCGGCCGGATCGGACCACTATATCTTATAGCTGCCATACAACTCGAAGTCGGTTTTGGCCATAAATCCGATATTTGCAAAGTAATCGCCTTAAATTTCCTTGTACACTTGAACATCCTTATAACTCATCGATGTTTAAAATTACAAATCGATTCAGTTATAATTAGCAAAGATATGCGTCATTTAATATTTCGGTGGTGCAGTTGGCAGAGTGAAAATTGCCTATAGGTTCGAAAAGAGTATAAAATCTTCGGCACGCCGAAGACAATCCTTCCCCACTTGTTTAAATTGTATTCATAGATATTACTTAGGCGGAGATCTGCTTTTTTTACCATTGTATTCATAAAAACCATTTTTCCCAGTTATTTTTATTTTAAATTTATTTCTCAGTAAATATTTGAATATATTTATTTGCTATTTTGTTCCTCAATTATTACATTTATTTTTTTATAATTTTTAATATATTAATATTTTTTACTAAATGGAAACAACCTCGGATGAATGAAATATGGGTGTATGGAGGAACTGCAATATAAAATTTGGGCTTTCAAGCTTGAAATTTACAAAAAACACGTTTATTTTATTTTATATTATTTTTCCTATTAAGATTATTACATTAAAATAGAAAAATAAAAGTCTTTGACTGATTTTTATTTTTTAGTCTCTGAATTAAAGTACATAAAATTCTCTGAGCTACTTTTAACAGGCAAAGTCTTGAATAAATGTTATTTAAAGTCTAAAAAAATAGAAAGAAACGTACAATTTTTTTAACAATATAAACTACCAAAAAATGGATTAAAAACAAATTGTTCCGGCATACATATATACTTCAGTGATTTCCCAACTATTCGATTTGCAAGTTGACTGTTATTTTCGCTCTCTGTATTTTACTGAGTATGGACATATTTTGCATGCTTGGCAACTTTGTATACAATAGGCCTCTTTTCCGAGCACTCAATTCAAGTGGACAGACAAGTAGACGAGCTGCCTACAATATATGTATGTATATATATATACTATATATATGTGTGTGCAGTGTGTATAAGATAGTCTGTTATTGTTGTCAACACGTTGCTGTTGTTGTTGTTCCTTTCATTTGTCAGCTGGCAAAAACAAGTTGATGAATGACTGTCAGATACAAAGTAACTCGTGCCCGTCTATCTATCTACAGCTACTGTGTGTGTGTGTGTGTGTGTGTGTGTGTATTAACTGGCATATCAGATGACAGAGTTGGAGGCGCGTGCAGTCCTAGATTATGCTCAGATATTACCATATATAGTTGATACCAAACTGCAAATCTGACGCGCTTTTGCACTATGCTCAAGTGATAAAACAAAAAACCAACTATTTTGTATACTATATGATACATACATACATATATTTATGTACATATGTATGTGTTTGCTTTTGGAGGCGCGTTCGCTGACAAACGTGCCCACTTTTTTTATTATTAGTACATTTTTGGTTGTTGTTGTTCTGCCTCATATTTATTTTGATTTTATTTTTGTTGAATGCGCAGCACACGCGTCGTATGCGCAATATGAGCAATTGTGGCCAGTTGCTGCTGTTGTTGCTGCTGCTGCTGTTGTTATTGTCGCTGCTGCGTGTTGTTTTGCTTTTGTCACTCGCTTACAAGCATTTTGTTTTGCTTGTCTTCACCTTGATAACCGAAACGCGTCATCGCACTGCCTACATACCGATTTCGCTTGAAGTCAGCTCCAGTCCCAGCACCAACCACAACCCCAACCCCAACCTAACCCCAATTGGCACGCGGCGAGTCATCCTGTTATTGTTATTGTTATTGGTATTGTTATTGTGCATGTAAATATTTTTGTTAAAGTGCAATTGAATTTACCATGGCCCCACTTTGTAGAGCTATCTCCATGATAGCTCTAAGATTTACGCATTAAATGGCCTAACGAAATTAAATTGGAAATCCAAATTGGGTGTCTCCCAATGACGTTCACACGCAATACACTGTACAAAAATATTGTCTACAATTTAAGCTATCTATCAAATCAAAAACATGCAATGGTTTCATATTTGTATAATGCTCAACTCTTTCGTAAGGTAGTTTTTTTTTTAACTTTTATGATCTTCATTTTTGAAAATTGGATAGTTGTCCTTTTATTCAGAGACACATTATCATAATAAGCAGTAAAAAGCATTAAAAAATCATTTATAACACTCAATTTATCAACTATTCATATTAGTTTAATATTTATGAAAATATAAAGGCTTCAAGTGTTTTACAGTAGTTCTTAAATGAAGTGCAGAAATATAAAATTTCGAATCAAAATTAATATGAAATGTGCTAGCAAACATGCTAATTTTAATTTTAGTGTTATTTTTAAGCCAGAAAGTTAAAAAAATTTACATTGAAGTTTTTTTTTAAATATTTAAAATATATTGGAAAATTAAAATAAATTGATTTTTAATGGAATTATAATTGTTATTACAGTGTTACACTTAAACTAAAATGCTGTTAACTATTAAGTATAATATTAAACTACTGAATACATTTTATTGAATAGCAAAATCAATTAAATTGAAGTCAATTTTTTCAAGTGTTTAGATCAATCGATCGATCGATCGTTCGTTCGTTCCATCCATCGATCAAATCACTGATCGTATGCGTTATTGGAAACGGAATAGCATACGGAATGAAGCGTAACACTCGGAACGCACTTATGTACGTATGTTCCCAGATACTACCACTAGGCTGACATCGTCTATACGTCTGATGCAAATCTATTTCAATGGGGGGCCAAAGGGTCTCTGACGACGTAATCAAAGCACTTTTTTCCAAGTTTAAAAATAGCAATACAGGAATACAAATGCCACTGTTGTTTTTATTAAAGATTACTTGCAAATGTCTGGGAATAAACAGTTGTTGCTAAGGACTATTTATTAGTAAAACAAGAACAAGTTTGTTTTTTAGCTAACTGTATAAATTCTTAGACTATTTAACTATTTTAGTCATTGCTTGTCCTTTAGATTAATTTAGAGTATTACATACATATATTTACTATAATATGCCACCTTTTTATGATGTTATTTGCTTATGAGTCAACTTTGGCCCGTCCAAGACTTTAAAATTACCTAATTTTGTCAGAAACTGAATTGACTTTTAATTTCAGGTATATTTCCACTAGCTAAATTTTACATCGTAAACTTATGACACTATTTTTGGAGATTTTCTATTTAAAATCATGATAATCACTTTGACATTTAAAGTTCCTCTCCCGAAACTAAAAACTCCAATAACATTGTCAAAACTACTTCCGCTTTATATTTATACTCTTTTCGAAGAAAACAGTATATTGACTTTGAGCTGAAGTTTGTAATGCATGGAACGAGGCATGGGAGAACAAAAAAAGTACCCTCCAGTATGCTACGAAAGACAAGACAAATTTATCTACATATATACGTCCGTCTGTCTTGCTGTATGTATGCAAACTAGTCCCTCAGTTTTTGAGCTATCGCGATGAAACTTTGCACAGAGACTTATTATTCAAAGGGACAGCACATTAGTCGGAACCAGCCGGATCGGACTACTATATCTTATAGCTGCCATCAAATTGGATGTCGGGCTTGGCCATATATCCTTTATTTTCAAAGCTATAATCTTCAATTTCCTTGTGCACTTAAGCATCCTTATAACTCATCAATGTTAAAATGTCTCACATGCAATTCAGATACCTTCCTGAACCGATAGACATATACAATAGTATAGATACATATATGTATAGTACTTCGAATCTGCACAATCTTTGGCACAACTTTTGCTTTCTTTCTTTCATTCTTGCTGTTATTGTTTTGGCCTCACTGCAGCATTTACGTCAAAGAAGCTTCCAAAAAAAAAAATAGAAGAAAATAGATAACAGAAAACAACGCAACCAGCACACACCCCCAACATATCTATATATATGTACATATATATATATATATATATATATTGCGTACTTTAATGTTTCTATGTGTTTGTATTTATCTTGTGCCACGTTTGTTTGCGCATTCTTTTAGCATTTATTCGCCCTGCCTTCCCCGCTCTTCTTAACCAGAATGCGAACCAAATACATTATAATAATATGGCACTCATCATATTTAGAAGTTTCCGGGCTTAGGTAAAACCAAATTTATTGTGCAAATAGTTGTGGTCGTTCATCAAGTGCAGATAAAGCAGGCACAGGTACAGCAGTAGATACAAAACAAGAACAACATTTGGGTAGGCAGTAGTCGACTGGCAGATGCCCTGCACGGGTATATATAGTATAAAGAAGTCCTAAGAATTTTAAAATGAAACATTATAATACAAGATATTTTATAATGAATACATAAGCTATAAATGAAAATAAAATGCCACAATACCCAAAAATGGAATCAATTATAAGATATCTATGAAAATATATACATACATACATATATGAATAAAAATGTCTCATATATTTTTGGATTGAAATATGAAACACCAAAATTTAAAATATTTTGTACTGAGAAAAGAATCTATCGTAAAAATATATGCAAAAACTTATATGCAAAAAAAATAAAATGCCCCATACATATGTATGTATGATAGAAATAAGAAAATATTCTTAAATATTGAATATCGAACAAAGAATCCATAACGTATATAAGAACAGTATATATGTATTTATTTATATAAAATAATCGAAGTGAATTCTAGCCTATTCAGGTGATTAAAAATGTAATGATTTGTATGTAGACCACTCCCATGGGACTCTACAAATTCCATATAGAAAAGTCCTGAAAGCCAGCAGATACTATTTCAAAGATATTTTTCAATTAAAAAAATATCGGTTATAATTTCTGGGCAATATAAATATTTGGAAATTCTTAGTTTCGAGTGAGGCGCAGCTAAAAAGCGTTACCTGCTATATATGTGTGCAGAGCAACCCGCAGATACCCTTTCATGGCCATTCGGAATGTATACATTGTAGAGAAAAGAGATAAGAGCAAGCAACTTTCGACGGACACTGGCCACATGATCGCGATCAGTTTGCATTCAGTGTTTTATCAGCGCCTGACAATGACAATGACAATGACAATGCGTCTTCTTCTTCTTCTTGGTTAGCCAGATCACTCATATCATCCATCTATCATCATGTTTTGTCTGTGGTGATAACTGCTCTTGCGAGTCACTTGATCGATTCCCATTCCGATTCCGATTCCGCAAGTCGGAAATCTCCACTTAACTTGCACATAATTCGTTTGCGCATTTGCCATTTAGACGCTAATGGAATTTTAATGTGCCATTAACATAATTCAATTCAACGGATAAAGCCCACTCTGCAGCAGATTTAAAATATCGTCTTATTTACTAATCGAGATGTTTGCAATCAAACGAGATATTGAGAAAGTTATGGAAGCCAACGTGCTTATACTACTATGGACCTTTAAACTTTCCAGAAGTTTGCCCAGTTTGGCATAAGATAAAATATTAAAAGATTTTCCATCACAAATATTCCGGCTATAAGTTCGATTCAATGCAATCAGTTAATTATGATTTCCTGGCTCGTGTATACTTCTCGCTAGTTGAGACAAATGTACATTTGCATATACTATATGTACATATGTATATAGATTTGTCTGGCTTTTTTATTGTACCCAAAATTCGTGGGCGCTACGTGATTTATTTGCTTACGCCAGCTACGTATTTTGTATCTGCTTGCTCTTCTTTGCTGATCTCTCACGCTGGGCTGTTTTCTGGCTGCTTCTGTTTCTGTTTCTGAAAAGTGGCTTCCAAGGTCGAGCTATCCGTGCTTTTCATGTTCACTGTCGAGCTTTGGCTTTGGCATTCAAAAATAGATAATTGGACGAGAACTCGGACTGTTTACTTACCAGCTGTCCCGGCTATCTCTCTAATTGATATTTTCGCATTCCCAAAAAAACTACACGCTGTTATTTGACTTTCGCCTTCGATGAAATTTTGCACCGCTTTCAAGGCTAATTGCAACAACATCTAGCAATTCATTAACCCTAGCATATAGAGAGGGGAATACGCGACTGAGTGGGGGATAGAGTGTTTATACTCTTTTCGAAGAAAATAGTATTTTCAGTTTGTGCTGAAGCTTGTAACGCATAGAAGGAAGCGTCGGAGACCCCCAAAAGTTACTGCCAGTACGCTTAGAATGACATAACAAATTGATCTAGCCATGTCCGTCTGTCTGTCTGTCTATATGTATGCGAACTAGTCCCTCAATTTTTGAGCTATCGTGATCAAACTTTGCACAGAGACTTATTATTCAAAGGGACAGCACATTGGTCGGAACCAGCCGGATCGGATCACTATATCTTATAGCTGCCATACAACTCGAAGTCGGTTTTGACCATAAATCCCATGTTTTCAAAGCTATCGCGATAAAGCTTTGCACAGATACTTATTATTCAAAGAAACATCACAGTCCGGATCGGACTACTTTATCTTATAGCTGCCATACAACTCGAAGTCGGTTTTGACCATAAATCCCATGTTTTCAAAGCTATCGCGATAAAGCTTTGCACAGATACTTATTATTCAAAGAAACATCACAGTCCGGATCGGACTACTATATCTTATAGCTGCCATACAACTGGAATTAATTTAATATTTCATTAGAAAATTCAAATTCATATGATATCAATTTTTACAGCTAATGAAAGTGCTGCAGTTGGCAGAGTGAAAATTGTCTAAAGGTTCGAAAAGAGAATAAAATCTTCGGCACGCCGAAGATAATCCTTTCCCCCTTGTTTCAGATTGATAAAGCCGCTGCTGACTGCTCGTCTTTCGTTTATAATCCTACTGATCAACCGGTTTTTATGAACCATTTCTAAAATGACTTTTATGTTCATTTAATTGCCATTTTTATTGACACAAGATTCGCTCGCGTTTAAATCACGTGTAGCAGTCGCATACCTGCAAAAGTACATCGCTTCTATATGTTACATAAGCTAGAATCACCTGTCCCCAGGCCAAAAAATGGGCAACTCGAAGCGTTCTTCGCCGGAGAAGCTAAACGACGACACGTGTGTCTCTTTAGCTGGCAACAGCGGCAAACTGCTAAATGTGAACTATTTACATATGTATGTACATATATATGTATGTGTGTTTAGACAAGCTTTTACTTTTGATACCCCAGCCCATAATCAGAAGGGTATATTTGCAAGTCGTGCGAAGATCAATCAACAATCACTCACTGTTCTAATTCGAATCTAAATTTAATTTATTTTATTGACTTCTTTCGTTAGCAAGCGAACAGCTCTGCGTAAATTCCCAAAATTATTGGATCTATGTGCATTTAGTTTATCTGAATATAGTATAGTAATGTATTATACGTATATGCAGGCAGTAGTTAATTTAGCATATTGACATAATTAACAAGATTAAACTAATGTTTGCTTAAGCTGCTTAAGACTTGCACAGGAAAAGTCGCATCACACTGCTTAAAAAGCATCGATAACATCAACAATGCACATCGAAATATTTGAGTAGCAAGTACTCGATTATTAAGGTATTTTCTAGTTGAGCTCTGTGTTTTATCGACTTGTCTTGCTTCGTTTCTTTCACATTGAATAGATATACAACACACACACATACGCTTACACATACACTTACGCCCTGGCATTGCGCGTGGCACCAAAGCCCTAAAAACAATACCGCAAAAATATGCTCAGCCAACAAAGTTGAAGCAGTCACACAAGCAAACTCATCCATATGTATGCATGTACATATGTATGTATGTACATGCAAAACATACACACGCAAGTGTCCAATTTAAATGCTGCGTGCAAACAAACGTACAGATGTACATACATACATATGTATGTATGGCTGTATCGATACCTGTTCGCTTCTGTTAATTCTCTGCTCTTTTGCGCGTCTCTTGCAACTCTTTGCAAAAACTTTATCGCGTGTGCCGCGCTCTTCGCATGCTGCCTTCGCTCTTGACCGCATTTGCCAAACTGCCGATCTGCGCTCTTCGCCAAACGCGTTTTCTTCATTTGTGTTGTATTTGTATTGTGCCACAACAGACGAGCCCAGAAAATTGGCCAATCCGCGCGCGTTCTTAACGAGCGCGCCCTCGTCCTCTACATGCTGCGTGGGGGGTGAAAAGGGGGGTGGCAGCGACGCTTCTGGCACAACTTTGTGTCAGCATCTTGTAAATGAACGCATTTATGTTATTTATTTTATTTACTTGTTTTTGTGCGGTGCGATGCGATCGGTCAATGGCGAAGCCGACAGTAAATCGCACGTCATTTGCACTATGTATGTATGTTCGAAAACAAGTTGAATTAGTTTTTAGGTTAGAATTACAGCATTGGCAGCAACCTTGAGGGGGCTGTTTGTGCTTTTCTTTTAGATCGCATTACGCATTACGCATACCGCACGTTGCCCCAAATGCGTTTCGTTATATCGTACACTTATGCTGCTCTTTATTGATAGATCATTAATAATGATCAACATATAAGTACTTAAGCTCTGTAATCAAATCTGTTCCATAACGATAACAATTGCAATTGCCAAGCGATTATTTATCGAGAGAGAGACTCAAACAGCTTAAATTCAAGCTGAGACTTCTTAATTAGCTTTCGTTCATTGCAAACAATCAAGTTTTTTGGGTTGCTAACTCATTTCTTGTTCTCTTCCTTTTCCCAGCTGCCCCCAAAAATAGCAAGGAAATTAATCTTACGAAAACCAGTTTTTAATCAAACTGCCAAGCCCGCTGGATTGGCATGGAATCGCTGCGACGTCTCCGTTCTGTTTAAGTATGCAAAAAAACAGAGGAAAAAAACTAAAAACAAAAACCAAAAAGCACCCGAATCGAAACGAGCAACTCATCGACAAAAGAATTGAAATGTGACGCGCGTATATATATATATATATATTCCGGTATTTCTATATGTAAGCCGAAATTTCAATTTTTGGGACAATTTAGTCACCTGTTGCTGGGCCTATTTGTATATATAGTATATACAGATGCAGCTACTGAAATCGGTATGTCTGTTATCTGTTTCGATGGCGATATCAAGGTCGCCATTAAGTGAGCGTTTCATTAAATGCTGCAGCATTTTTGATGGCCATTATTATTATTGTGTGTTTGTGTATTTGTGCTTGCCGTTCGCTTCTTTCTTTATACCAATTTCATTATCAATGTCAAGCACAAGTTGCGAATGGAAAGAGCCTTCATTGAAAAGTGATAACGATAAGAGCTCATTTTAGTCATACCCCCAGCGAGGCGGCGAGATAGTCAATTCATTAATGGATATCAGTGTGTCTATATATATATATACACCTGCGTCAATATATATACCAAATTAAAAATTGAAATTATTAGTATTATTTGTTTTTTTGCTTATTTCAAAATGAAATTTTGTTGACTACCAGGGATAAACGGAATCTATGTTTCAATTCAGGTAAACATGTAACATTCATGTAACACACAGGCAATTTGTGTGTTGTTCCTTTGGGTTTTTCCACATAATATACACTTGTAAACATTCGTTAGAGGATGACGAACCACTTGTACTATTCGAGCCAAAGTTTCACTAAGCCATATTGACGTGATGATCGAACATGCGACGACCAAACATATTTTTTAGATATACATAGATACATGTATAGTCGTATATATAGTTTAGTTGTAGGGCGTACAATGTACGCTTGATTTATGCGCCTGGTTGCGCTCATTATCAGTCTTATCAGCGTTTCGGATGGGTTTCTGATTTATATTTAACTGCGGCAAGTGTTTGAAACTCAATTATTTGTAGGTAGCAACCGAGGGGCGCACCTTATCGCCGCCCAGGGCGTGGCATGGCGTGTTGCTGCCTCGCCGGCGCATCCCAATCGCAAAACAAAGTATCTACAATGTGCACAATTCGCTTATCATCGTAGCATTTTGAATCTGCGTCATTCGACCGACTCATTGTCATTCCACATTGATAGATCAGTCGGTGTGGAAACAGCCACGCAACGGTTTCCGTTCGCCAGGAAAGTGGAGCACCTCCTCTCTCGACACTGCTCCTCTCGCTTGAGAAATCTGTTAGAGTTCCTTCTTTGGCGGCTGGCAGAAAACAAGAATTATTGCACAAGACCAATTTCGGGCCGTCTTATTTGAGTAGAAGTCGACAGCGGTCGTTGTACTCGAAAATCCTTCACACGACAACACTGATTTCAGTGTTGGGCAAGAGGGGGGCATTCTGGTGTCGAACCGGTTGTAACTGCTGCGGTTGCCGATTACTGCCAGCCAGTGTTGCCAATTACGCTTGTTTCCCGTTAAAGCGGGGCGGTTTTTTTAAAGTGTAATTGCAGGCATAGATTCTGTGACTTTTTGTACTTTTTTTCTTTTTTCATATTCATCTGCATTTATGTACTTGAATTACAGCCCAAATGTTCCGGCCCAACTTAAAAGTGAAAGAACATTTCAAAGTTATGGCAACCCTAAAAGTTCTCTTGATCGGTGTCCTAATTTGCAACTAAAATTCAAAATATGACAATCATAGTTTTAATCCGGACTATTTCTATTAAAACTGTAAGCTGTATCGATTGAAGTTTGCGATTATAAAACCTGCAAGCTCAAAATGAACACATCATTAAGAAACAAATAACTAAGAAATGCTTTTGATGCTGAATATTAAATCGGTTTCTTCTTAAGAATCTGGACTAGCTAATAATTGTAATGCCGAATGATTTGATTGGAGTTGGCAATAATTTACCTAGTCATATTTCAAAAAGTATTTAGAATATGACATTCAAGTGTTCAAATTGAAATAACACGAATTTTAGTTTAAAGCAAAAGGTCTAAGTACACGCCCAAATTTGGATAGTCAAATAAAACCATGGACAGAAAACAATAGTTATCTATTTAGTATAGTCCTTGAGATTTACGAAACAGACTCTTACTTTTTAAAATACTTTTATATTACAAATGAATATCTGCAAATAAAAGTCATCGAATGACTTTGTAAATACAAATCACAATCTCTAAGCTTACGGCTGAAAACGGCCTCACAAAACTAGCCGTTTTTTGGCCAAAAGTGGCCAACACTGGAGGCCGCCTGCAAGTGGATTGCATCAGACGCACATCTTAGTGCCACTTAGTGATATGGTGCAGTGGTCCGCAGACCAGTTTAGTTAGTTGCAATTGTGTTTTTGATCGTAGTTTTGGCCCATTTATTTGGAGGCTCGCGTCAAGGTAAATCTTTGGTTGGACTTATCGGATTGAGCCAGGGCGCTGTTCCTGATGAGCTCATGATTTGTGTCTGTACATACGGTATTTACAAGATTTATATGTGTATATTAAAAATAAAAAGAGAAAGAGAAAATAATAAATTAGATTTGTTGCGTCTTCAGCTTCTTGGCAGTGGAGGAGGTGGCGGTAACAGCAGCAGCGGCAATGGGCAGATGGGAGGGCGTGTGCTTCACCTTGGATGTGAAGACATCGTAGCCCAGACTGATCACATTGTCGTAGAAGATGCGATAGTGCGTGGGTATCCAGTAGAAGTTGACGAACTGGGCTACCGGCCAGACGGTCCACTCGGCCGCGTAGAGCTTCCAGGCCTTCTCCTTGATCTCCTCCCACACCTCGTGCGCATCCTTGCGCTCCAGTATGCCCAGCGTCACAAAGAACGCCGATATGTACAGTGGCGAGCAAATGAGCTGGTCGAGCACAATCTTCTTGGCCACCACACGCATGCTGCGACCAGGCAGATACTTGTCCAGCAGCTGGTACCAGTAGTGGCAAATGATGCCGACGGCAACGCCACTGGTCGCCATGTGCTGTGTGCGTGTGCTGCTATACTCCTCGATCTCCTTGTTGTACAGCTCCAGCTGCTGTTCGAGTATGTCGCCCACGGAGCTGAGCGTCAGCGAGATGCCCACGTTGGTGAACAGCAGGAATCTGTTGCTGAACGCACTGCTGTGCCACTCGCGCAGCTTCTGCACCGTTCCGGCTCTCACTCCGACTCCGGCACCCGCACCGGCTCCCGCTCCCGCTCCAGCTGAGCCACTGGCGCCGGTTGCCGCTTCTCGTCGTATGCTGCGGCTGCCCAGAGAGAGCAGGGTGCGTAGTTTGCGTCGCAGGAAGTGCATCTTTAGTGGTTTTGTTGTTGCTGCCTGTTGCTGGCTGTTGCTTTCGTTTTCGCGGTCGTACGAACTCTCTCTAACGGGTCAAATCGCTTGAAACGGAATTTTGCATGGTCTCCTCGGGGGCGGCGTTAATCCTCGGATTCCATTTCGTTTTTGGGGGCCGAAACAGTTTTAAATGTTTGAATTTTAAAATCTTTTGCACATCATACGGAATTTTCAATGAATTCAAATGGAGTTCAAACGCTGCCGGAACAATTTCCAAAACACAGCAGCGTGTGATGAGATGGTGGGGCTGGCAACAACAACAACAGCGACAACAGCAACAGCAGCAACAACAACAACAATTGCACAATCACGTGTAGTCAACAGCTGTTGACAAGGGCTGCAACATTGCGCTACTATCGAGTGCAACAGATATTCGATTGCACACAATATAAGCTATTTCATTGACTGTTATTGGCAGTCGCACTCAAGTTGCCACAGCTATACCGAAAATTCAGCAGCTTAATTATACTTTAATTCAGCAGCTGCTTGGCCTATATCACACAATAATTCGCTGTTGTAGCACTATCGATAACAACCAAGTATCGATATTTGTGCGACGGCCCTAGTAAGCGTTGCATTGTTATTGCTGCACTAAGTGTTTTTTTATTTGTTTTTTGTTGTCGCAGGCATCGTAATTAGCAAACTGTGTGTGTTCTACAGTATCCAAAGCGAGTAACTGTGTATTGCGCTCTTCCTCGCCAGATACGCAATTGTAATTGCGGACATCGTTGTGTCCGGTTGTGTGTCGCTGCTGCAGCATTTGTCCAAAACAGCTGTAAGTTCGCATTTTGCGTTGTGTGCAATAAAACAAAAAGCGCTGCCGATAAGCTTTCCAGCTCCCAAACGTATATATAAGCGAGCTGCGCTGCTTGTTGCGTGTTGTTGCTAATAACACTTTCATAACAAATTGCTCAACAGCATCAGTCAAACAAAGAAACGCTGCTCTCCTCACACACACACACACACACACGTACATACACTGCAATTAATAGCAGGTAAACACAGACAATAGAAGTACAGTAGAACTTGCTGAAATTAAAATGGCCATTGAGCATTATTTTTTGTTTTTGTCTTCTGCAAGGCTATTACGACGTTGTTGTGAAGTGTGTTACGCATTAAAGGAGACAGCTTCGACTTATATATTCTTAATCAGCATCAAAAGTATAGTCGATATAACCTTGTCCGTCTGTCCCTCTGTTTCTATGCAATCTAATCTCAGTTCTGAAGGCATTACATAAATATGCGTGTCGCCTGAATCCAACCACAATATCATATCTGCCATAGGTATATACATGGGCGTACCCAGGATCTCAGCCAGGAGGCAAAGATGTATGGGATCGTATTTATGTAACAAAACTCCATGTCCTAGAGTGTGTGGGGCAGTTCCCTCTACTGTAGGTACGCCCATGGATATAAGGTCGAAATATGATTCATTGTATCATGAAAATATCATGTGGATCATGTGGAGTCAGAAAATGTTTAGTTTAGTAAGACAAAATAACTATTTATATAAAAGAGTTGGTTTTTATACTCTGATACCGAAGGTACTCATAGTATATTGGTTTTGTCGAATGTCCGTCAGGCCGTCCGTCTGTCCGTCTGTCTGTCTGGATGAACGCGCGTATTTCCGAAACGATATTAGATAGACTCTTGAAATCTTTTACGTTATGATTATAGCTATCTGCTTCAGATCAAGTTTATTCCAAATTTATGCCACGCCCACTGGGAGGCTGGCAAATCGATAACATGTCGATACACCTCAAATCACAAATCGATTAAACGTGAATAACTCCCACAATTTTGAAGCTAGAGTAATCAAATTTGGTAGGTATATTGCTGGTGACCTCCCGAAAAAATTGGATCCTAGGTTAATCGGCCACGCCCATTATTACGCCCACCAGCCCCCCTCCAAAATTAATTTGAAATGCTTATATCTCCCGCAGTTTTAGAGCTAAAGTCACCATATTTGGAATATATGTTACTGGTGACGTCCTCTACAGATTACAGAAACAAAATTTCGACCACGCCCACTCCCGCCCCCGTAATCGCGAAAATCGATATACATCAATGCACAATTCGATAAGACGTGTATATTTCCCGCAATTTTGAAGCTAGAGTCCCCAAATTTGGAATTTAGACTAGGGCTGACCAGCCCAAAAGATTGCGTCCTGGATTTTCCGGCCACGCCCACTAGAACGCCCCCCAGCCACCCTGCCCCCACGAAACACGGAAGCCTATATCTCGCACAGTTTAAGAGCTAGGGCCACCAAAATTGGAGGATAGACTTATTGTCAGCCCCCCTAAATATCGGCAAAAAATTTTGGGGCCACGCCCCCTCCCGCCCCCAAAAATCGCGAAAATGTATATCTTCCACAGTTTTAGAGCTAGAGTCAAGAAATTTGTAAAATAGACTTCTTGTCACTCCCTCTAAAGATCGGCCAAATTTTTTGGGGCCACGCCCCTTCCCGCCCCCAAAAATCGCGAAAGCTTATATCTTCCACAGTTTTAGAGCTAGAGTCACCAAAATTGGTAGATAGACTTCTGGTCACCCCCTCTTAAGATCGACCATGCCCCTCCCGTTCCCAAAAACTTGGAATGCCGATTTCGGGTCACCCAAACACCAGCAAAAATTTTCTGTTCACTTGCTTTCAGCTGTTCTTAAAATGGTATCAGAGTATTACGCAGTCGGCTCCGCCCGACTGCAACGTTCTCACTTGTTCATTATAATTTTGCTAATAACTCCTCTATCCCCAATATATTTACATGTAAATTGAATCGGAATCCACAACATTTATGTGGATATATATTATTTTTGCTTATAAAAAATAATTTTAACTGAAATTTCTGTTACTGTATAATAATTATTTATTTAATTTCATTGTAGACAAATAGTACTGCTTGAAGTTCGAATCGAATTGGAGCAAATTGAAATCATCGCTGGAACCGAAGCGTTCTCATTTGCGAGCGATCACTGTATTCTAGAAGCGCCATCATGGGTCGCATATTCCTGGAGCATCTGGGCGGCCTGAAGCTCTTCAACTGCGCTCAATGCCACACGAATCTGACCAATCGCAGTCAGCTAATCAGCACACGATTCACCGGCGCCACAGGTAAGCGGTTGCTTTGCAAATATTTCGGATTAATATTTGAGAGATCGTTTGCAGGACGCGCCTATCTGTTCAAGCGTGTTGTGAACCTAACGTTCAGCGCCATTCAGGAGCGAGTAATGCTCACCGGACGACACATGGTGCGCGATGTCATGTGCAAGAACTGTGGGGCCAAGCTGGGCTGGATGTATGAGTTTGCCACCGAGGAGACGCAAAAGTAAGTGACTGCTGACTGCTGACTGTGACTTTAAAGATGCGTCACTTCATCTTCACGCACACACAAATCTTGTGTCTTTCAGATACAAAGAGGGTCGCGTCATCCTGGAGTATGCACTTATCAATGAGGCGGAGGGCTTCCCATCGGAGGCGGGCGGCACCAGTCACTGAACTCCCAGCTGCCGGCCGAAGCCCCAAGCGTGTGTGTAGCCCTAAGTATTGAAAATAGCAAGCCGCAGGCGTTGGCTTCCATAGGTTAACAACAATAATGTAAAACGATTGCCGTACGATCACTGTACGTCGGATATGTGCAGCGACAGCGACAGCATCCGCTTGCTATGTGTGTGTGTTTGTGTAGCTTTCTGGATTATCAACGAGCTATGTCGATCGACGTGGACTTATGTACGTATGTATAATTGCAGAGCGTTACTTAATTGTAGTTTTAGGCATTTATCACATAAGCAACTGCGCGGCGCCCAATTCTAAAAATAATATTTATGAGGCTGAACTGCTAAAAAAAAAAGAAAAACCAACAATCCCCCCTTCCCTGTTGTGTGAAACAAAGGCGTCAATTTGTCATTTCCTTTTTTTAACTCATTGTGTGCACATGTTGTGTCTTTTGTCGCTTTCAACAACTTCATAAATTAATAAAATAACAGATCTCTACTAGTTATCTTATAAATCTCATCAAAGGAAATACTTGTGTTTGTCACTGGCAACGTTTAAGAACGCTTGCGCAAAGAAGAATTGGAAAGAGGGATATCTTAAGCATGAAATAGAGCGAGAGAGAGACAGAGAGAGAGAGGGCGCAGAAGACATGTATGCATTGAAGCAAGACAAAGTGTTGGTTTCACTCTTAATATTTACAGCAAGAGCAATAAATAAACTTATGGAATAAATAAAAACAATGCAAGTTTTTTTCAAAAGAAGAATAAATATTTTGGGTCCTATGAGTTGTGCTGCATCATTATTTTTTGGAGTTATCGCGATGGTTTCATACAAAGTTTAGTCTTTTTTAGTTGGTCCATAACTCTTTTGGTATTGGTCTCATCGAACAACCTATTTCAGCAACATATTTTCAGAAAATTAGCAACATTATCTCACTGAAAATTTCTGCTGTTGTGAAACACTTTGGTTAAGAATTTCCGAAAGCTATACAATTCTTTTAGAACAGTTTCGGACCTATTGTTTCATTTCACTATGCAATATTTGCCACTAAAGTTGCTGCCGCTGATTGCTTAAGCTACGTTAACTTGGACAATAAATAAATGCAAGGGGTTAACGTATAACAACCGTAACTAGCCTGTACACAGTTTTTGGTAGTATTTATTTAATTTCTAGTCAAGGACCACGCAAATGCAACAAAAATGCATTGTTCGGGTTTTCTGCATCTGTATCTGTATCGGTATCGGTGTATTGTTTGTTTGTATTGTTAACTAAACTAATTGAGCTTAGAGCTCTACATCTTGCTGGTCTTTTGGGCCATGGCCAGCGCATTCTCGTTGGCAATCATCTGGAATTCCTGGAAGCGCTGCGACACACGTTGGTTCATCTTCAGGTACTTTTCCATGCAATTCAGCGAGCATTTCTCCTGTAAAACCAAATCAGCACAAGGCATTATTTATTTGGTTAAGGTTAAACTGCTAGATGGACACTGACCTCGGAGTCCTTGACGTCGCGAGATGTAAAGTCGCGCACACAATCTGTAAAGCACATTTCGCTCAGCTTGTTGTAGGACATTAGGAAATCTGAAAACTAAAATGCACGTTGTTAATTATATTGACATCAATATCTTTTAGGCGGCACATTGCATCACTTGTGCCGCGTATTTATCAATCAAATTGACCAAATTACTCACTGTTTTCATCTGATCCTTGTCCAATTGATCTAGGGAAACAGTTTCGGGGATTTTAGCCATGTTGTACTGTGTGATCTTATTGAAGTTTTTGTGAATTTCAACGAAATTTTGTGCGATTAAATAATAGCAGAACTCAGCTGTGCCTGGTGATGGTGCCGCACTGTCAAACACCAGGGCTGCTGCTGGCGATACATATATCGCTATCGATAGGTGAACAACTGCCATCATTAGTTGGCAGCCATCTTGTTTTCCACCCCCACTTAACAAAAATAGGTGAGAATTACAAATTAGTGATGGACATATGTATTACAAAATATCGATATATATATTTTCATATATTTTTATTTCGTGCTTTCGCTATTTGAAATCAAATAATTTTTTTTTTTTTTATTAGTAAACCAAACATAAGCAAACAAATCTAATTGCAGTAAAGAGGTTCCAATGCGCCTATTTCTTCAGCATTTCCATAACTTTTCGTAGCTGGATATTTTGTATCTTGCTGGGCAAGCAGCAACAAAAAAAACATCGTTACATATCGATACAGAAACTATTGGTAATGTAAGACAATGCCATTGACATTTTCACATCACAAACACAATTAAATTTTCTCTCTACGTAAGCGTGGTTGTGTCCGCCTGCGAAAAGAAAAAAATTGTGTATACCTGGCGACGCAATAAATTAAGAAAAACAAAATCCAGTTAAAGTTAGCAATCAATCACAAGACACATAAATACATAAGCGATGCCACGCTACAGGGAATGGGACTTAGCCTGTAAAGTGTACGTGGGCAACTTGGGCTCCTCGGCCTCCAAATATGAGATAGAGAATGCGTTCAGCAAATACGGGCCACTGCGCAACGTGTGGGTCGCCCGCAACCCACCTGGCTTCGCCTTTGTCGAGTTCGAGGATCGCCGCGACGCCGAGGACGCGACCCGTGGCCTCGATGGCACTCGCTGCTGCGGCACCCGCATCCGCGTCGAAATGTCCTCGGGCCGTTCCCGCGAGGGTCGGGGTGGAGGCGGTGGTGGCGGCGGCGGAGGAGGAGGAGGTGGCGGCGGAGGCGGTGGTGGCCGCCGAGGTGGACGCAGCGGCAGCGGTGGTGGCGGCGGTGGCGCCGCTGCACGCGCTGGCGACGCAGGCGGACGTTATAGGTGAGTGTCATTCCCCCAGTTTTACCCCATCCCCCCACTTCCCAAACTTGTTTTTTTTTCGCATATGTATAAGGAATTTTTGTACATGTATCTGTGTGTATATGTGGCATCGAAAACGAGCTGGCTAAAAAACCCAAAAAAAAGTCAAAAAGTATGAAAAATCGATTGGGGCCAACAAAAAAAAAAAAAGAATATAATGAAAAGAGAAACACTCGGGGCCCGCCAATGTGCGTATACATACAAGAAATATTGCAGTAGTACCGGTTGTAAAGGTGAGCGCACACACTAGAACACACACACAGACACATTTACAGTAGCGTGCGCATCAGTTGTGTGTGCACACACAAAGTATCACAAGTCCAAGAGTATCGGCTATCGATAATCAAGGGTTGGACGCCCAATACGCTACAACGACACTCAGCCTTACCTGTCGATAATGTTTGTTTTTGTTGTATATATATATCATTTGATTCACCACACCCTCAAAACAGAAACTCCCCAGCCCTCGCTTGTTACTCTTCCAGTGCAGCCAAGCCGTTGTACAAAATTTGTTGTGTTTTAGTACAAAGAAAACAAATAACCAAAACAATTTGAACAAATAGTAAATAAAAAAAATAAAAACAAATCATCAACGAATGGGGCTCAGTTTTAATGTGGTTTCACAATCATTTTGCAGGATAAAGCCTACTTCTACTACAAGCACAACAACAACAACAACAAGAACAACAACAGCTACTACTACTACTAGAACTTCTACTACTACTCCTCTTCCTTCAACAAGTACAACTACTACTACAACAACAAGAACAACTTCACGTCTCATAACTACTACAACAACAAGAACAACAGCTCCTGCTCCTCCTATTACACACATTTCACCAAAAACAACACAACAACCACCACCAACAACAACAACACGCCCAACCAAATTGTGCAGCTTTATGATAGTTGTCGATTTCAACAAATACGATATATTTCGCTGACTGCAATAACAATTGATTTAATTTTGTCAATTAAAAAAACAAAGTTTGACAACTTCAAATGAAAGAAAAGCAAAAACAGCGACAGCTACACATCACAACAGCAACACAACAACGACTTCTCAATGCTCTCGACAACGATTTGTACTTAACGTACGCCTGTGCCAAATGCCAAATGCCAAAACGGGGACGTCCACCAGTCACCACCAACACCACCCCGCAGCAACCTGCATCAGCAACAACTGCACAACAACAACAACACACACACACACACTATCTCTTTCTAACTCATTCCCGTTCACACAACATACTCACACACACGCACACACCTATATTATCAAATGAGAGCAGTCAATCAATCGATGATCAACTATTGACTGCAGCTGTCGTCGCAACTTCACCACCACCACCACCAACAACAACAACAACATCAACAACAAGAACAACAAAAATCTTCATACTTCATCATAAGCCTCTACTTTCGTACCAACAACAACGAACATCTCTCACATATTAACAACACTTATCAACAACAACAACAACACCACCACCACCACCACCAACAACAACAACAGCTACAACAACAAAAGCAAGTGCAACTACTGACCCAGCAGCAATCAAATCTAACTCCAATTACACCACCAACCAACCAGTCAACCAATCAACCAGTCAACCAATCAATCAACCAGTCAATCAACGCTTGCAACAACCAACCAACAACTCGTTGACAACTCTAGACTTCAACTTGCAGTCTTCAAGCGACTTCTGCAACGCCTCTCAGCGTGCGTCTCCGCAACTGCTTCTTCTGTCCCCACAAAATAATATCTAAACATCATCTTATGTCATCTATAAGCCAGCCAACAACCACCAACAACAACAACCAACAACTTCAAGAACAACAACAACTACTACAGCTACAACAACAACAACAGCAACTTGCAACAGCTTAGCGTTTTTGTTTTTTGGTTTCTTTTATATGTATATATATAACATTATTGTTGTTGCTCTAGCTTCTAGCTCAAGCTCATCTCAGTTTTGCACACCCCTTCCACACCCTCGGGTTGGTCACCCCACCATCTCTTCATGAATCTTCAAATTCAGCTGCGCTGCGCTTCTTCACTCTTCACCCAACTTCAACAACTTGAGCTACAACTGCAACTGCAACTACTGCTCCTGCAACCGCAACAACTACAACAACAACAACAACCACCACCACCACCAATAATCACCAACAACAACAACAACCACCTCCGATATATCACGTAAAGCAACTGCCAAAAAAAAAAAAGAAAAAAGAAAAAAAAGAGAAAAGAAAAGCCAAATGCAAGCGTATGTAAAATTGCTCTCAAAAAGGAAACAGAACATATTTTTTATATTAATTATTTTTGTTATCTGTTTTGTGTCTAACATTTCATTTTAATATAGCCTTGCAGAGGTTATTATACGCTTATTATGAAATATGTTGCATTGAAGTGGGATCTTTGGAACCCATCAAATGGACATAATTCTGGATCAGCATGTCGAGCTCAGTCCTTTCGTCCTTTCGTCCGTCCGTTTTATTTAATAGCATGTGCTTGCTCAACAGATCTTCAGCCAACATACCAACTACAAGTTTTGTATATAAAACATCAATATCATTATACCATATCATATAAAGTTACAATAAGTTGTAAGAGAAAGTTGAATGTTCGGTTTCTGAATAGCTCTAACTTTTGAACATGTTTTTCGTGTGTCAAATTAACAATTTCTTATAGTTTTCATAATTTTTAATCTATTTTTTCATATTTTTATATATTTTTGAAACAATATTCTAAATACTTTCCGTTTCTAAAATGTGTAAAATGAAAAAAAAAAAAAACTTTAAAGGAGACTTGAATTTTTGGTATAATGATATGTGATAATATTTGATAGTAGATTCAGCATATTTCTGCAGGGGTATAAAATCTTCGGTAACCGAACTTAACTGTACTTTTTCTTGTTATCTGTTATCGTTTATCGCTCACTTAACATTCCAGTTGAACTTAACGTGTTTTCATATATTTTGTTAGCTTGTTTTCGTACGTTGTTGTTGCGCCGCCTCTAAACTCACACACACACACACACACACACGCGCAGGCATTGTGTGATCTCTTCACATGTGTGCGTGTGTGTGTGTGTGTGTAGCTGCAGCAACAGCAACAGCTTTGAACAACGTCTATCAACAACAGCAAGCATCAACACCAAGCACACTCAAAAACAACCACAAGAACAACAACAACAGCAACCACTTTTAGTTCACCAATATTCAATCGTTGCAACTGAACAACAACAACCAGAACAACAGTCTTCTAAATCTGCTCCGCTCATCAAAAAACAAAAAATGTATAATAATGATAAACAACAACTACTACTACCACCACCACCACCACCACAAGCTACTACTGCTACTGTGTTTATGTTACAAGCAAATGGGGAGCCAAAAGCGTAATAATCTAATGATATAAAGAATATGTTCAACGTTCAGCTCAGCTCAACTCAGGTCAGGTCAACGCCACAGCCACAGCCACAACCACAGCCACAACAAATTGAAAGCAACCACCAACCAACCAACCAACCAACCAACCACCTCAACTCCTCTCAACTCCTCCATAATCAATCAAAACCGAAATGGAGGTTCAGTTTTGTCAGCAAATTGTTTAAACGTTATACAAACTTATGTGTCAAGCGCGTGTCTAAAAATCTATTTAATTTTTTGTATTTTTCTCTCTTCTCTCTCTCTCTCTCTCTCTCTTTTCATTCTCTCTCTCTCTCTCTCGTTCTGCTCTTATCACTCTGCCCGCTTGAATAAACAATCCCCCTGGCCCCGCCCGCCCCCCACCCACCATCTATTCACAGATCACGCTCCCCAAGACGCTCAAGGACCCGCAGTCGCAGCTTCTCACGGGATCGTCGCAGCCGCTCGGACTCGAGGGATCGCCACTAGGTGAAGACGGAGACGCGCAACAACCAACCACCAACCACCAAGCAGCTCATAAGACAATTCTTCACACACACACACACAGACGGACACACACACCACACCGCACCGTACCGCACACTAATACAGACACACACACGCACACACACTTGATACTCTACATACATACATATGTAAAAGCGCCGCGAGTGTGGCAGCAACAAAATACAATTTCCTATTACAGCCAGTTTTTTGGGTCATATATATATAACTACATGTATACATATATGTATATGTATATATACAGATATATATATATATGTAAAGATTGTGTACAACTGTGAATTATGGACTCTCACAAAACAACAAACCAAATAAAACAGAAGTAACCCATTTCAAATTAATTATATACATACATATATATATGAAACAAAAGAAGAGAAAAAGATAAGCAACATTTCGAACCAATCCCCAAACATATTTATTTGAATGGCGCAACCGCAAGTATAAAGCACACAACGCTGCTGTTTATTTAGATGTAAGTGCATATAGCGATTAAACAGAGAACGTTCAACAACCACAACACACAACAACACACAACAAACCAAACGAAACACACACAACAACAAACAACAACAAAAAAAAACAGCAATATCATCATTCAAGCGGATTGAAGAGCAAGAAAGAAAGGCAAAAGGATTGAGCCGAAGGTACGAGTATTTTGTGAATGTTTCTATTATTCATATTTTTTTCCTCCTTTTTTATTGTAATCTATCGACACAAATTGTAAAAAATCGAAATTTTAAGGTGAATATAATAAAATTAAAACAAAAAATTCAATACGAAATGTGTTCATAATTTTATTTGCATGGGGTATTTTTAATAGAGTTTCGTGATTTCATAAATACTTTTTAAATTGAGCTGTATTTTTATACCCTGAACCCATTAAAAATGGGTAAAAAGGGTATTATGGTTTTGTGCAAATGTATGTAACAGGCATAAGGAAGCATCTCCGACCATATAAAGTATATATATTATTGATCAGTATCAACAGCCGAGTCGATCTAGCCATGTCCGTCTGTATGAACACACAGATATCAGAGACTACAAGAGCTAGAGACTTCATATTTGGAACATAAGTTCTCCTAATCCCGGGACAGATCAAGTTTATTTCATTTGATCGATAACTCGTCGCATTCAAAAGTTATCGATACATTTTGATTTTAGACTAGCGTTTTTGGGACATAACTTCAAAGTTATAAGAGCTAGAGACCCCAAATTTGGCATGTATAATCTCGAATAGCATACACATGTAACAAATATTTCACTTTTGGATACCACCCCCAAGCCCCCCAAAAGTTAAAAAAACGCATTTTTGAAGGTACGACCTTGCAATTTGGTTTGTTAACACATATTATCGACAATTGCTTGCCCCAAAAATTTCAATATGATCGGACAATAAACACAGAAGTTATTTAAGATTTAACTTTCCATTATGTGGGGCTCAGCGAAAGAGCAAGCTAACTGCTTAAACCGCTTGCACTGCTTGTACTGCTTGTACTGCAGCATGTGTGTGTTTAGAGTAGTACGAATGATTGTAAGGACTGGGTTCAGGGTATCTCGTAGTCGGGCACTCCCGACTAGAGCACTCTTACTTGTTCGATATGAGGCACCCGAATCCCTAGGAATGCCCTTCCAAGACTTCAAACTCCCGTAACTTTGATTCCGATTCTATATTAATTCTGCATTTAAATCGGAGGCATTTTCAAAATTTAGATTTTCTATCAAAATCATGTCCAAAAGTCCAGAAAGAAAAGTATTAAAACTTCGTCACACCAAAACTGTTGTTGTTTTCTCTAGGTTTTATGTATGTCAACTTTATAGACAACCCTTCAAAATATAAAACTAGTCTTTGGCATATATGTATGTATATTTAAGCAACTTAGCTATAAATGTTGAGTATTTCATATTGATCTTTAGTATTACAATATATGTGCTTCCATGTAGAGATAAAGTACGGATATGCCTATTTATAGCATAGAGGGTAGCTGCTAGTCGAGCATATATTACACTTGATGATAGATGTATTCGCTAGCCAGCGTTTTGCTGCCTACTTTTAGGCGCAACCATTTGTAACCCCAATTTAAGTTTGTGAAAGCCAATTGAATGTATTTTTGGTATATATGTATATAATTTGTAACAATAAATTCAAGGTGTATATTAACATTTAGTAAGGACATGTAAAATGTACGATACATGGTACACATATGTATGCATAATATTTGCTGTAATCTTTAACAATATCATATGAATGCAACAAAGCAATAAACCGCTATTTTGTTCAAACAATTATTATTGTCAATCTAGTTCAATGTGTGTGTGTGTGTGTGTGTGTTGAATCCTTCTTGGACTCCAAGCCAAACGTACATATATGGCATATATAATAGACAATTAGACTTACGAAACCTGGACTAAAGCCAAAGTACAGGAATTCGATTCGTACAAGTTTATATACTATACAATGTTGTTTATTTTTGTATAAATACTTTATACTTAAGTTTTGCAAAAAAAAAAAAGATTAGAAATGTGTTGTTTTTTATTGTTTAAATTAGTGTTTAAAAGCTTTCAACGTCTCTAACACATCGTTAATTTGGTTGCTGGAGGGTAGCGGGGTAGTGGGGTAGTGGGCCAGGATCTACTTGTACAGGATCTACTTGTACTTCTTCATGAAATCGGCGTGGAAGACACGGAACTTCTCCATCATCTCCTTGAGCACGGGCGTCTGCGGCAGAATGGTGCTGCGGAAATGATAGGTGCCGGGCAATTGGCCAAATCCACTGCCGGGCACAATGCAAATGCCTGAAAAGAAGAGAATCAAGATTACTTGACTGCTACTATTTACTCTGACTATTGTGCAATCGGACTCACCCGTCGTCTCGAGCAGCTCAAATGCATAGAAGGCATCCGGCTGCATCTTCTTGGCCTTGGCCGCCTCCACGGCCTTGGGTGGTATCTCGATCTTGGGGAACACATACATGGCGCCCTGCACCGGATTGACCGTGTAGCCCTCGAAGCTGCTCAGCGTCTCGTGCACCAGAAGGGCGCGCTCCTTGAGCGCATCTAGGACAGCGGTCTTCTCCTTCTCGAACAGCTCGTACGACTGCTCGCCGGGCTGGGGCGGATTGACCAGAGCGCTGATTGCCACCTGGCCAGCGGTGGTGCTGCACAATTGGGCCGTGATCGATTTGGTTAGCACGGCCTTGACCTCGGGACACATGTTGACCACCTCCATGTAGCCGCCACGAATGCCGCACTCGCCGAGATAGCCCTTGGACACGGACAGGAAGCTGACCAGCTCCTGGGTGCGATGCGGTCCGCCCATCTCGTTCATGACCATCTTGAACGAATAGAACTTCGAGTTCTTGTCGTACACATTCGCCTGGTACACCTCGTCGGCCATGATCACCAGCTTGTTGTCGTACGCGAACTTGATGATCTCCTCGATGTTGTCGCGGGTGAGGACCTGGCCAGTGGGATTGCCGGGATTGATGACGACCAGCACACGCGGATTGCATGTCTTCTTCGCCTCGTCGTAGGAGCGCTGCAGCTCCTTGCGATTCAGGCCCCAGCACTTGTCCTCCTCGAGGAAATAGTCAATCCGGTGCATGCCCATCTCGGTTATGGTGGCCGAGTACAGTGGATACTGCGGTATGGGCACCATCACGCCGGGCACCTGCCCGTCCACGTGGCAGCTGTTGTTGATTTTTAAGTTATATGATATATTTGATTTGAATGACATATTGCACTCACTTCATGAGTGCCAGAATACTCTTAATGGCTGGCGAGGCGCCGCCGGTCAGATAGATGTTCTGATAGTCACTGGGCACGCCCCCATCCCGCTTCTCAATGAAGGCGGCCACCTGGCGACGCACAAACTCAATGCCCGCCGAGTCGGTGTAGGAGCCCGTGGAGCCGCCCAGGCAGGCGCCCAGGATGTCGCAGGCACGCGACTTCATGTCGTCCGGATAGTCGGGCGAGTTCAGCAGACGCGGCTCCATGGTTAGGGCCATCAGCTGTGAACAGATTGTTATATCATTTGCGACTTTCCATTCGTAGAGGAGGAGCACTCACCTGACGCAAATAGGTCAGCGGCTTCTGACCCATCGCATGGCAGTCGCCAATGTTGGCCCGAATGACCCGATCGAATGGCTTCTTGACGCCCTGCAAGGTGAGGTAAATTGAAAAAAAAGCATTAGCCAAATTGCAGCTTGTTCAAATGGCGAAATTGATTTCGAGCTAATGAGCTTTTAATAGCAAATCAAATATGGTAATTGATGTGAGGGGTGGATTACTTTTTATGTGTGTTTTGTTGGACCCATTGGAATTAGGCTGGCCCAAAGCAATCATCTAATTACATTTATTATGTGTGCTATTCAATTATTGCAAGCTTCAATTGGGCTACAAGAGTAATTCGCAATTTAACTTATTTGCATACAATTTTGGAAATTTGTTCACGAACTACACCCAAAATTTCATTGTTTATAACTACAACTATATATTCTATATATATTCTATTGTTCTTATGAGCGGAAGCTCCCTTAGGTCACATTTTGTACACTTTAAGGCAAAATTCTAGCTTCTGATTGATGAAAACGTGCTCATTTTTTGAGTCTCTCACTTCGTAGCGTTCACTGTACTTAAATTCAGATACAATATATCATTGAATACAAAAATAAGAATTTTCTTTATACTCTTCTCGAAAAAAATAGTATTTTCACTTTGGGCTGTAATGTGTAATGCAAAAGTTACCTCCAGTATGCTTAGAATGACAACAAGTTGATCTAGTCAGGTCCGTCCGTCTGTCTGTCTGTCTGTATGTATGCAAACTAGTCCCTCAGTCGCGATAAAACTTTGCACAGACACTTATTATTCAAAGGGACAGAACATTGGCCGGAACCAGCCGGATCGGACTACTATATCTTATAGCTGCCATACAACTCGAAGTCGGTTTTGACCATAAATCACATATTTGTAAAGCTATCGTCTCCAATTCCCTTGCACACTTGAACAACATTATAACTCGTCAATGTTTGAAATAGCAAAACGATTGAGTCAAAAATAGCGAAGATATGCGTCATTAAATATTTTTATAAACAGCTGTATACGGAAAAA
Source organism: Drosophila flavopinicola (assembly GCA_035042425.1). Taxonomy (NCBI): domain Eukaryota; kingdom Metazoa; phylum Arthropoda; class Insecta; order Diptera; family Drosophilidae; genus Drosophila; species Drosophila flavopinicola. The sequence continues at coordinate 96,838 of JAWNLL010000244.1, read as the reverse complement.
ATCACAAAAAATACAGTAAATGTTTCAAATTTAACAAAACTTTAAAGTAGAATGAATTAAGAAGCAAAACCATGATCAAAATGGCCTCAAACTTAAAAATCGGTAAAGTTTTGGCAAAGTTATGTGAGTTCCATGTCTTCAAAGTGCTTTTCTTGGGTACCAAAATAACTTTACAAGCTAAAATTTGTTATTTTTTGATATGATTTTAGACAACAAAATTAACATGCACAGTATCGATTGAAAATAAAATTTCGCGACATATGTACATACAATATGGAAAAAATAATTTTTCGAGTACATCCTTCGAAAAAATATAAAAAAAATTTCAAAAATTGATAAAAGAGTAAAAGTAGAGGAAAGCCCATGAACAAATTGGGCTGGTGCTTGAAAATCGGTTCAGTTTTGGCCAACAAATATAAGCTAAGGAAAGCTATCCATAGACTCGAAGAGTTTAAAAAAGATAATCCTCCCGCACTTGTTTTAATATTCAAATGGTATTTTTGAAATATGTGAAGTTTTTTTTTAAAAAACAAGACAAAATCTTGCCTTAATGGGAATTTTCGTAGTTCTGGAGCAGCAATTGACACGTAGTGGCCCTTTTAGAAACGAAAATACAGTCGAAAAGGGAAACTCAAAAACAGTGCATAGCAAATAGAAGAAATATACACTTGAAGAAACGAAATATGAAATGAAAAATGTGCAGCGAGAACAATGATGATAATGAGAAAATTTTAAGTATGAGCAATTCAGTTTGCTTCTTTTACTTTTCAGTTTTCGGAATGTAAACAATTTAGCAAATAGCAAAAGATGAATACTAACATTGTACAAATTTTGGTTTTTGCGACCTTCTGATTGATTTTGGTGTACCAAAGCTCTTCGAAAACACATTTATATGAGCTCCAATTGTTGACTGCTATAAGCTTATCTTATATACATAAACTAGCTACAATTTAAAATTGTATATGCACTATCTCCCCTTAATAATCAAAGTTTCTCACACTTGTTGTTGTCATTCCTCTTTCAGTTTGCTTTGTAATTTGTTTAAATAAACAAACTGAGCGAATTACAATTCCAGGGCATATGGCTGGCAATTTAGTCTAATGGCTGATTAAACGAGCACATACGTATAAAATAGTAGATATGTGCATGTAAATAAATAGTAGAGTGCACTGGGGCTATTGTGTGGATGGATAGACGACTGGAAGGGTCGAAGGGCTAGAGGGGCACATGCGGCGTATGAGTAATTTCTCGTTCTCAAATGAATGCCAAGCGAATCACGAACCACTCGGAAGCCCCCCCAAACGTATCCAATGCAATCCAAATTCAGTCATGCATAGCTGCATAGCTAACAACAACAACAATAACTATGAGAAAAGTAACGCCAAGTTTCAGTGTTGGAAAACAGCTGCTAATTTGAAGATTGAGGAATATAAATGCATAAAACAAGACTTTAACTTAGGTTTAGTGCAGTCTTCTCTAGCTTAAACTACTATAACTCAAAGTGAATCTTCTACTTTTGCGGAATTTCGACTGAGTTTGTAGTAATCGAGTAAATAATATATATGTATATTATTATAAATATAAATTTGCCTCTTTACATTATTATCTAACTATACAATTTCAGTGTTCGTTGATTTATCTAAATATTTAGTTAGCCAAATTAGACAATTCAACTAATTTAAAATGGTTAAATCAAGCTTTTGTCAAATTAGCTAATTTTCTAAACAATTCGTCTAATGTAATTAGATAATTACACATTATTGCAAAATAACCTATAATTGTGTAAAACAGGTCAACAAAAACTAAATATGTATATATCAAATGTTGTTTACATTTTGCCTTAACTGTTGGTTGTTTTCTTAATTCATAATTATTTATGCAATTAGCTCTTTTGCCCTAATTATTTGTTAGTTTGCCTTATCAAAATTGACAAAATGGCTCAATGAATTTGCTAATTTGCCCAAATAGTTGACAAATTAGTAAATCTCGATTTGCAATATTAGCCAAAAATTAAATAAAATATTAAATTTTTAACAGATGGATCATCTGAGTGGAATGCATTGAATCTAATTTAAGCATGTAGCTATTAGATATAGTAATCCGCTTCGACTGTTTCCAACTTATATATGTTTCTGAAAACATTATGTGTACCAAGTTTCATCAGCAAATCTCAAAGAGCAGATCAGTTCAAATAGACTCGAATGACTCAAGCTGTCAGTCTCATTAAAAATATATACCTTATGGACTGCATATATACATTTTGACATCGCAGATGTTTACCTTAATGCAGCAGCTATAATAAATTGCTTCAATCGCTGTCAAGTTGATTTACTACAGTACTTAAAGAACAAAATGCAGTTAAATTATAATCTTTTTCACTGCTGTGAACTTTATGCATTATGAATAACATAAATAATCAATTAAAATGCATTATCTATGGGAAAGTTCACTCGCCCTGGGCGGAAATCGTCGGGTCAAGGTTATATGGGCAAAAGTTTAATTTGATTGTCAATGAATTCATTTTAAAACCTTCAGTTACAAAAGTAATCAATACGTGATTTTCAGCACTGCCATTTTGCTTTATCTTTTGTGAGATGTGAAAATGACGTACTATGAAAACAATGTTACAAATTACGGTCATAAATACATACATACATACATACATATATCACATTGCTGAAACTTGAAAAAGAAACGTATTTGAGAAGAGCGAGAAAATCAGTCTTCAACAATTTGTAGTGCTAATTTGCTAGCTACTTGGCCATAGGTAATTATATATTCTACTAGAAATATAGTAGATAGGTCCACATCAGTATATAGTATAGTTACTTGTATTGTCAGTTGAGTTTGCACTCAAGCCGGTAAACAACACTTTTTTGCGGCTGCCATCGTATAACAGTTAACCGCAGCACACAATGCTATGTATGTATGTATGTATGTATGTATATGTTAACATATATGTATAACAATAGAGGTTTGTGTGTGTGTGTTGGGTACTTTTTAGGTTGGGCAGGTTTGCTAATGTAGTACTATGTACATGCAGTTGCTAATGTGGCAATAGAGCTTTTATCGCCGCTCAGCGTCAAGCAGCAATAATATTAATAAGACTGATAAACATTTAAAGAGAGCAACAACAAAAGTCAACTCAAAGTCAATAAATTGGACTAGAACTATTGGTCATACCCTGTGCGCTTAAACTTATTCAAATATTTAAAGTCATGAGTAGAGAAATAAACGTCAGTATTTATACGACTTATTCTACAGGGTATTTGCTATGAGCATTCTAACTTAATGCTTGCTCTGTTGTGATAAACAGTAAAAACCCATCTAATTACAGTTAGTTAACAATGCGCGCAAATGTTAGTAACAGCACGCAAGCACAGTTAATTAACATAGCAAATGCATGTTACTACTAACATTACTCAATCACTCAACATTGTATACGCATGCTGTGTTAACAGCATGGAGTCTGTTGTATAAGGAATCAAAGATGAACATATGTACATACGTACATATGTATGTATGTATGTATGTAGCATAACAATGTCAAGTATTTGCTATTGACAGACGCACTTCGATTGCCCATTTGGCAATTTGTCAAAAACATTGGAAACGCGAGTTTATCATAAGCAAGCGCTGAAGAGCTGCTGATGCTGAAAGCATTTGATAAAACAAAAGAAATTAGATAAATACATGTACATACATACATATGTACATAAAATAAGTGATGCGAATGAGGAAGTGAGCAAAGCGGACAAGGGAGCAGGGGGAGGGGGCGGGGGGCGTATGTCAGTAACAGCAGCAGCAGCAGCAGTGTTGCTGCTGACAGCGTAAAATGACAAAAAGTGGAAAGCAAGGGTAAGCTAAACAATGCACGCAGAGAGAGATGGCAACGGTAAACACATACACACACACGCACATATGCAAAATGTTGCAGTTCAATGGAAGGCTGAGTGTTGTGTGCTGCTGTGGGTAAACGGACTAAAGACGGCCAGTGTGAACCCATCGAAATTCGCGAGAGAATACTTTTTGCGTTGTGCGCTGGATAACAGCAGAGATATAAAAGTAGCAGAAAAGAACAACAAAGCATAATGTAGAAATATGTAATACAGTGGTCAACAGCAAATTGGAAGCTGTTATCATTTGTTTCTTGTTTAGAGTGTTTTTTTGAAAGTCTTTTAAGGAACTTATCAAGTTTTAGCTGTAGTCTTTTGCAAGTATTCAAACAATTTGTTTTAACATTATTTTATATTTTTTACCAAATCAAAAAACAGTTTGTTTTACTTGTATTTTATTGCCTATTACTTTGATATTTTAATTTTGAAGTCTTTGGATGGTTATTTTTCAGTTTTTGTTTAATAACAGTCGAGGGACCACTGTTTACATGTATGTATGTAATCATGCGTATATTATGTTCTTGTGTTTGTGCTCATGCGCGTGTTTGTTGTTGTTTGTTTGATAAGAACATAGCATCCACCCAAACCCATTCATCCATCCATCTATTTCGCGCCCACACTTGACTTATATAATCGAAAAAGTAGAGCCCCTGTGGAGCACTTGCTGCCGGCGTTTTGAAGGACGTTCACTGAACTTGAGACTTCAGACTTCATCTACAATATTGGGCACTGATCCAAAAGCAATCAAAATTATGCAGCAGGGCAGGGGAAGGGAAAGGGATTATATACAACATCCACATCGCATATAAAAACGGTTAGGTTATGGGTCAGTTGAATTTACTTATTATTTAGCAGATAATTGATGAGCCGAGCACTTCGACCCCAATAATTGAGCATAATTAAATTCTCGACGAAAGGCAAACAATAATTAAAGCCGATTAGATTATACACATAAAACGGTATTATAAAAGTTTATATGTGCTTATTTTTGCAGACATCAAATTGTGTCAATTGTTGAGGTTTTGTAGAAAACAGCATATTCCGACAGCTTATCAAACTCTAGATAAGTGTACTTAAGAAATAAATGGGTTATAAATGTTTATACATATAGTATGTGTGTTCATATGTAGAACTATAACAAGACTTTCGCTTTTTCATAAAAAGCTTAAAATTGATTCAATTTCGAACTCTTCACTTCTAATTATTAGAATATAATACAAATTAATAATGTTATAGTTTAGTATTTTATGTGTTTTGATTCTATTATAAAACCATTTCATAGTTATTTCAATAGTTCATATTCAAAGGCGTTTAAAAACAGAGCAAACTATTTAAATTAGTATGCTCAAGTAAAAATAAAGAAAAGTTCAATTTATGTATATTTTAAGTTTCAACGATAGAAAACGTAAATAAACGCCAATTTAAGTATGCAAATTCCTAGCAGAAACACATTTTTAAAAGAATAATATTTACATACGCCAAAACACGCACACACACACACACACACAAGCATACAACACATTTAAGGGATAACAGGTGCGTGTAATGTAAATAATTAGCGAGTGTGAAACGGAGTGAGAGAGCAAACACCGAAAACTGTTAGACAACGGCGTGAAGAAGAATAAATGGAGTAGAGCAACTAGAGTAACTGTCGCTAGATGGCGTGTGGCTGCTGAGCGCACGCAGCGTCAAAGCGAGAGTGCGATTAAACGGGGTACGGAATGAAAGGGAATGGTAGAGGAGGGAAGAAGGAAGCAAAACTTACCTTGAGCAGCTCCTTTTCGATTTCGCCGGCACGGATGACGATCGGACCGCGCACCGCGTACTCCATCGCCACATAGTTGGCATTGATGTTTTTCATATTCAAGAACTTCATATCTTGGCTTTTCGTGGACATCGTGCTGCAACAAAATTGCCGAAAAACAACAAAAAAAAGAAATGGCACTGTTAGCCTAACAGAAACAAAACACACGCACAGCAGTTAAATGTTAAATGCAAATTTGGTATGGGCTCTTGTTTGCGTTTTAAAGAATCGCCACAAACAGCGAACGCAAGACGAACGAACAAGCACAAACACACAAAAAATAAACGTCAAGCTAGTACTACTAACCGAGAAGGAGCGTCGAACGGTGAATGGCTACCACGCGCGTTCAATGTTTCAGCTTGACTGCGGCGCTGCGTCGCTGTCGTCGCGGCTGTAGCTGCTGCTGCTGCTGCCGTCGGCCGCAGCTTATGAGCGCTGTTATTGTTATGTAGAACCGATTTCCAGCGACGTATAACAATGTTGGGCGTAAGTTTACATTGTTGCTGCACTGCTCTGCTGCTTGTTGCCGCGACTGCAGTGGCAGCACACTGTAGTGTCAACGGGCTCCTTAACAGCTGACGACTCATCTTTACGGTTAATTTTGGCTTTCTTATCCTGATGTTGCAAAAACACTGCAAAAAGAGATACATAAGACGCAGTTAATATTGAAGCAGCAAGTCACACACACACACACACACACACACCAATACAGACTAGCTTGTATAAGAGCGTCTCGGCGAGCGCATGGTGTAATTACTAAGGGTGGAGTAAACTATTTTACGAGCTGCCACGCCAATTTCACGAAGCTGTCGTTGCTTCGTTTTTTTTACGAACGAGCTGCCAGCAGTTGCCTGCCGTTTGGTATGCTTGTGTATGTGTGTATATGTGCTTATGAATGCGTGCATTAACGCTTGTAGAACACATACAAGCACAAATACATTCACGCATACAATCAAACATTTCTGAAAACAAAAAAAATTCATCCGCATGTCGACCTGCTTCAACGACGTTCAGGAAACGACTGGCAAGCTAGGCAGCTGAATAGATTCACCACACAGTAGTTTACTCCACCTTTAGTAATTACACCATGGGCGAGCGCTTAAGCTTGATTTATAAGAGTTCGGGAAGCAAAACCAGCTGGATGCCCGTGTCAGTGTATTGGTGCGCTGTTATTGACATTGGCAGTGGCATTGACAGTGGTATGGGTCTTTCGTTTCGGGTTATTGGTTGCGGGGGCCTGTTATCAAGCTCGATAAGATTACCAAAATAATTTTATGGCTTATGGCATCGATATACATATGTACATATTTATTGTGCTATATTCAAGAGTAGCGGCACGAATTCAATTATAGAGAAAAACAATTAACCGGTCTGCTAGCGCATACAAAAGGTATAAATGTGTGCATGTGTGTGTGTGTGTGTGGTATGAGCAGGTGCGCTGCGAATACGCAATTGCTGATTTAATGCTAATTATAAGAAACAAATTGTATATCCACGGCATGATATGGCAGAAATCCTTTTGAGCTTTGTAACGGACAAACACAAATGCAACAGCATTCGCTTGTGAGTATTTTGCTCAGTACGCAGTATGGTCACACTTAAATTGAGCATGTTCGCCGATAGTAATCGATTACTGCGATCATTTTTTCGAAATTTAACTGCATTTGATGCACTTTGTGTTAGCTTTTGTCACATTTATATAAAAAGTCAAAAAGATCATTTGTGAATGACAGACTGTTTTAGCCATTTATGTGTAGATATCACCTGTTGCTGTTCTAATCTTGTTTTCTTCTTGTCAGATGCTCAGTAGCTTTTGGTGTAGCATTTAGATAGCGCCAGGATTATGTATATGATTTAATGGATTTATATGCTAATAGTAAAAGTAGTAAGAACACGTGGTGTAAGAGTTCATGTACTTTTGACTTTCAGCCAGCCCCAGACAATATGGCTTATCAGTGACGTCTCCCAGATCTCAGCGTCAGCGTCAGATCTCAGCTTATGCTATATATATATAATCCGAGAATATAGTATATTCCATATATATGCACATATATACAGACAATAACAAGGTCTAGCTGGCAATATTTGTACTTTGAGACCGCACAATTGCGCAATGAGACAGCTCAGTGAAATGAGAGTGTTTGCCAAAATTCAAATACAGAATGCCCAAAACAAAAAGAAACTGACAATAATAGGCATAAATAATGTACACACAATTCAAATGATTATTTTCTACACATGGCGAAGGAAATTATTAAAATTGAGAGCAGTTCTAAGCAGGTCTAAGTCTAGTCTTCAAATTGTGAATATAAACTTAAGCCACATATTAGGAATAAGTTAACAAGTTATTAAGCACTTGAGATTTGGATTAAAGAGGAATTTTACCATATTGTTTTACAATTAAGGCAATTAGTTAAGCTTATATGTTAAATGTGATTCTCAAGCTGATCTTAAACAAATTATGTGTCAAAGGCTTTAAAGCTTTAAGCTTAAAGGACGTTGTGTAAAGGAGCTTTAAAAGCACATTAAAGCTTTTATCTTAAAGGACTTTGTGTAAAGGAGCTTTTAAATCACATTAAAGCTTTAAGCTTAAAGGACTTTGTGTAAAGGAGCTTTTAAAGCACACTAAAGCTTTTAGCCTATTGATGCATGTTCAGCTGGATTTTGTACTCCAATGCAAATTTAACACTTAAAGCTCTACACGAAAACAATTTGTATAGTTTGTGGTTAAATCAATTCATATGCAATCGAACTTCTAGAACTCGATATTTTGTTGTTTGCAGATGAATGTTTGAGTTAGAAAAGTTCGGTTTTATCAGTTTTTTCTACACCCTTAGCATAAGTACGTATGAGTTTTGTCGAAGTGTATAGATATAGATACACGTGTATGTATTTGAGCTGCTAGCCAGGTGAAATTGAAATCGTCATCAGAAATTATCAATATGCCGATATCAAAGTTTCACTTAGCACCGACGCCCAGGTGCTAAATAAACGCGTCAATCAATCGATAATAGCTTTATATCCCCAGCAAACGCAAACAGGCATCTGTATTTAATTAAGCTGTACACAAAATGTACCTGTAGATACACAAATCTATAATATGCATGTACACACATAGATACATATGTATCTACATACATATGTACATTTGTACATTTGTCGACTGACTTATTATGCAATGGAGAGCGAATTGCGGGAAGTGCAATTTGGCCCACTATGCAAATGACATTCGCAAGCAACGATAAGATAATATTGATAAGGCCACAAAGGAATTTAATTAAATAAAAAAGAACACTTGGCCAGCTGCTAAAAAGGCCGAATTGATTACGTTTGAATTTAGTTGGAAAAGTGAAAGGAGCCGCAGCTCGAATTTCAGCTGAACCATCAGCAAATCAAATTAGAATTAATATTTGTTGTTGCCATTGCCATTGTTGTTGTTGTTGCTGGTTCTGCTCAGCTGCGCGGCTGATTGGACAAATTGGTGCTAATGTCGGCGCTTCACACGCAATTCAATTGACGGCGACACGCAAAACAGTAAACAAAATCGGTAGCGACAATTTATGACTATTTAACGCACATTATTATTAACGCTTTCGTTGCACTTGAGGTTAAGTTGTTGCTGCTTTTTTCTTCGCGTTTTCGCGAGTGGCGGAGACACTGTGCCAATTGTGCAAAACGCTAGCGTTTTACAGTGTGTACATACCGTGTGTGGCTGTGTGTGTGTGTGTGTGTGCACATATGTAATTAGTTCAAGAGCGGGCAGGCACAGTGTGTCCACTTGGCACCAAAATCGATATTTGCCAAAGGCGCCTTGTGCATTTTGCTGCAATTTGCTTTGGGTCAAATTCTACGAACCTTGTCAATTTGGAGCTATCACAGCTGGCTCTGGGGTTGCTGGAAGAAGAAGGAGGCCTGCTCTCTCGCTCTTTCGTTCTCTCGATTCTCGATTATCTAACGTGGTTAGCGACCGCGATGGCTGCCTGCCTGCCTGCTGCTGTGTGTGGATGGATGTCAACTGGCTGACTTTTAATCCGTTTGTTTGTTGTGATTTTGGCTAAGGCTAAGGTGAAATCAAAGTGTGTGTGTGTGTGTGTGTGTGTGTATACGTAAGCGGAAAAATTATTAATAAACTTATCTGCACGTATTTATGTGTCTGTGTGTACATACCCCACTATGCTATAGACAACAAATCTCGTAAATAAATTCGCTAATGTGCGTGAGTTGTGTGTTGGTGTGTGTGTGTGTGTGCGAGCGTATATGTGTGACGCTCCCCTACGGCAAACAAAATAGCGCCAGTGTGCTCCAATGTTTTGAATTTGCATGCGACTATGGAATGCGATCAGCTGTTTGCCAGCCGAAGCAACATATCGATAATTGGCGCTGCCCGACTCTGTGCCAAACAGCTGACTGAACAGTGCTGCATTTCTGGCTTGCCCAACACTGCAGACTTATCGCGGAGCTAACGATTTGTAGTATTGTAATAATAATATAAATTATATAATATCAAACTATTGTAACAAAATACCTAATTTGTAATACTATCTTGTTCCCATTGTCCCAATTAAAAAAAAATAAAATAATAATTTGGCATCCAGCTACTTGGTTTTAATTTGCTAAATTTTTGCCCGCCGATTCCGTAGATCGACTTTAGAAATCGAATACGATAATACCGAGACACCAAAATATCGCCCCATAATATCTTATCGCGCTTTTCGAAATATCGATACAATAGCAACATCACTAGCTCACATTTGTTGTTGTTGCGCCGGAGTTCGGACGTGTATTTTTTAAATGCGGGTGTGCAGAGTATAAAACGACAATTGCTCCCACAAGTCCAACGTATTAATATATACGCAACTGTTGTTAATTGCTGATCAGTTTGTTGCATTGCACAAAAGCTCACTAGCCAAGATTTTGCACACTGCCAAATATTGCGTCGTTCGAGCTAATAGAATAACAATCAAGTGTAAAAGCGATGAATATTAGTTAATGTAGTTAATGCCTATGTAAATAATTAGTGCAACGTTCGCAGGCTGCTAAAATTTACAATAAAAAAATAAATAAAAATTAAAAACAACACGCACACACATACACATAACATAGGAGTAGCGAAACAGGAAACAGGGCTGTTACGCGTGCAGTAACAGGGCTGTAACGCAGGATTAATAACAGAAGCAGAGCGAATATATCTTTTTTTTGTATTCTTGTTATCTCTGCCATTCACGTGAGTGTGAGTGCAGAGTGCGTAGTGCGTAGTGCGTGTGCGTGTGTGTGCGTGCGAGTGAGTGCGAGCGAATAAGCAGTTCGCAAAAATGGCTCCAGCTCTGAGCAAATTGGCACAGAACCCAAGCGCCATCGTCGGCGTGGCGGGCATGACGGCAGCTCTGTGGATAATCGCCTATGGCAAAATATCCAACGACAAGCGGTGAGTAACGGTTAAGCGCAAGCTGCAGCAGCGCAACAGCTGCAAGCTAACGGCACTCGCTAACATTGGGGAAGGTCTCCGCAAGTGCCTCGACATTGAAAAGTTTTCAACTTGATTTACTTACATATGCATGTATGTATGTATGTTATGCGCTGCGACGTTTTGCTTGTGTGCATATTTATGTGCACACATATCTACATATGTATGTATGGTTGTATTTGTGTGGATCGTACGATGCGTCGCTTGTGCTCTTAACTGGTTTTGTTATTGGCCCATTTGAAGGACAACAATACGAACAAAAAAAAAAAACTTTAGCGATTGCCAATTGTCCCTCAGCTGATCGCAATTTGTCTGTTCCCTTTTGTGCTTTGTCTTCTCAATGTCTTCAATGCTGCCCAGCTCGTGTTATTGCTGTCTCCCTCTCTCTTGCTCGCTCCCATTCAAATGTGAACCACCTGTTAAATGCTCTTGGCTTGTATCATACTATTAAAAAAAACCACATACTTTAAATATTTAATTTCGACTAAAAAGCAGCAAAATTAAGAAAGAATTAAAAAAAATCTGGCATGCTCCCATTTCCAAATCCACAAATAATTGAAAGTATCATGTGGATAAGTTTAGTGAAACTAAGTACTGTTAATATATAACATTATAATAATATAATTTTGCCAATTACTTTTCAATATTCATTGTATTTGCATGTGGATTGAGTGCGAATCTACAAAACTTTTGTGGATTCGGACAAAGAAGCATTCGTCAATTCTTTATTTAAGTTCGACACGGAAAATTAATAGTTATAGGAGTTAAAACCAAAATATGAATATTAAATTAAAAAAGAAACGAACATTTTCTTAATACAAACTCTCAGTTGAAAAACATAGCCTTGATTTATGGCACAGTCGTATTTTTGCATGCTATCTTTATAACTATTCGGATAACAAACACACAAATTGTTCGATGGACCAGTGGCGTAGGCAGGATTTGGTTAAGGGGAGCTTACACTTAAAATAAAAAGAGAATATAATAATTGCTTCTACTTCTAACAAGTAAGAGTGCTCTAGTCGGGAGTGCCCGACTAGGAGATACCCTGAACCCAGTTCTGACTTCCATTAATACTTGCCTAATAGTGTGCATACATACTACAAACACACACATGCTGCAAGCAGTGCATGCGGTTTAAGCAGTTAGCTTGCTTTTCGCTGAGCCCCATACAATGGAAAGTTAAATCTCAAATAACTTCTGTGCTTATGGTCCGATCTTACTGAAATTTTTGGGACATACTATTGTCAATAACATGTGTGACCATTCGAGCTTATACATGCCAAATTTGGGGCCTCTGGCTTTTAAGCCTTTGAAGTTATGAGCCAAAAACTCAGGTCTAAAATTTTATCGATAACTTTTGAACGGGATAAGTTATCGATAAAATTTAATAAACTTGATCTGTCCCGCGCCTACGAGAACTTATATTCCAAATATTAGGTCTCTAGCTCTTGTAGTCTCTGATATCCGCGTGTTCATACAGACGGACGGACAGACAGACAGACGGACATGGCTAAATCGACTCGGCTATTGATACTGATCAAGAATATATATACTTTATATGGTCGGAGATGCTTCCGTATGCCTTTGTATGTATACATTTGCACAAAACCATAATACCCATTTTACCCATTTTTAATGGGTTCTGGGTATAAAAATGTGGGAAGTGGGGCTAACCCCTCACATCCCCTTTGCCTACGCCACTGCTATGGACGTATTTCCTGCTTATAGAGCAACTTTTAGCTGGTCGGTCACTCTCGACTACAGAGTTTATTTTGTATTTTTATGACTTATAACAGCTTTCATTGTCGTTGGCCTCTTTAGTTTAATGAGCAGTCGCCCTGGCTTTTGCACTCAAGTACTCGCACACGTTCCTTGATACTCGTGCCCGACAGCAAGTGAGAGCTGTCCACGCTGCCCTTTTGTTGGTTGGCCTATGGCACTTGTCGGTTAATCTAATCTCCAGGTGCCCGAACTCAATGGAGAAGTACTCGTCCAAGTGCTAGCGAGTTGTTAAGCGTGTTCGCGTTGACCATAAAATGTTGTTATCTGGGATTATACACATGTATGTCCGTATGTACATAACTACATATATGGTCTAATTAATTGAAATTGTGATCAAATTCAGTTTGCATGACATTCACAATTAGACTAAGTGGTTGGTGGCGGGGGGAAAGGGGAAGGGGCAACCAATTGGAATGTGAATTAAGCCATAGTTCAATTAGACAGTAATGTCATTGCTAGGTGGCACAACAAATACCAACGATATATGTACGTGTATACGTGTAGAAATGCATTAAAATATGTGTGCTCTACAATCTACAATCATAATATACAAATGTGCAATTTCTCTCAGTGCAACAGCTCTTTTTATACCCTGAACCCATTAAAAATGGGTAAAAAGGGTATTATGGTTTTGTGCAAAAGTATGTAACAGGCATAAGGAAGCATCTCCGACCATATAAAGTATATATATTCTTGATCAGTATCAACAGCCGAGTCGATTTAGCCATGTCCGTCTGTCTGTCCGTCTGTCCGTCTGTCCGTCTGACCGTCTGTCCGTCTGTCCGTCTGTCCGTCTGTCCGTCTGTCTGTCTGTATGAACACACAGATATCAGAGACTACAAGAGCTAGAGACTTCATATTTGGAACATAAGTTCTCCTAATCCCGGGACAGATCAAGTTTATTTCATTTTATCGATAACTCATACCGTTTAAAAGTTATCGATAAAGTTCGATTTCAGACTTGCGTTTTTTGGGACATAACTTCAAAGTTATAAAAGATAGAGGCTCCAAACTTGGCATGTATAATCTCGAATAGCATACACATGTAACAAATATTTCACTTTTTGGATACCACCCCCAAACCCCCCAAAAGTTCAAAAAACGCATTTTTGAAGGTACGACCTTGTTATTTGGTTTGGTAACACATATTATCGACAATTGCTTGCCCCAAAAATTTCAATGAGATCGGACAATAAACATAGAAGTTATTTAAGATTTAACTTTCCATTGTGTGGGGCTCAGCGAAAAAGCAAGCTAACTGCTTAAACCGCTTGCACTGCTTATACTGCAGCATGTGTGTGCTTAGATTAATATGAATGATTGTAAGGACTGGGTTCAGGGTATCTCGTAGTCGGGCACTCCCGACTACAGCACTCTTACTTGTTTTATTAGATTAACAGCAGACAAATGTTTGCCGTTATGTTATGTGGACCACAAGCATGCTGTTATGTTAAGCCTGCTGTTATTGCCATAACATATTCACCTGTTGCGAATAGCTAATCGAATATTATTAAGTCAAAAATAGATATAAATCTAAAGTCTAAATCTGAATTTCGATTTATTAGGCTACTTCCATGCAATTGGAAACTCTTTCACCTTCTTTTCCCAATTAAATAGTCTAATATATAGAATTTATATATTACGTATACGTATTATGATCTATACAATAAGCTTTTCAGCAGTAGGAATTATTTGCGCATTGAAATCGGTTCATTTCACTGCTTTATGCATGCGCATATTTACGTTACCTAACATTATTCTGCACTGTTCTATTTCTGTTGTGTTTCAGCTTCGCAATCGCAATCGCAGTCGCAGTGCAGTCGATATCGATATCTGCTTACATTGTATATTTACAGTCACTGAATTCGAGTCCACTTGGAGTTGCTGCTGCTGCTGCTGTTAATGAACAGCGGCAACCTGTAGTACCACAGTACGGCTTATTTACCGTCCAACACATTTACACATCGATTTGCATTGTCGATTTCGTTTAACACTCGCCCGCTGGCAGCAGCAGCAGTAGGCGCTAAAAGGTATTTTATGCAAATCGATGTGCAAAAGTGCAGCAACTTTGACATGCAGCAGCAGCAGCAGCAGTAGAAGCGAAAATGCAATACATACAAACATACAAACATTCAGTCATAATATACACAAAAACGCTGTTACTTGCCGGCAACGCTTTGTTTACATTTCTCAATTTGCATACATTCGTGTGTGTGTGTGTGTGTGTGTGTGTGTATTTTTCCATGTGCGCTTTTTACATCACATTTCGCGCTGTTGCAGCAACAGAATAAGAAGAAGAAGAAGACAACAGGTGCCGGCGAGTGTCATAATTTGATGACATAAGAGTCGATGTGTGTGTGTGTGTGCGTGTGTGTGTGTGTGTGTGTGCAGACGCCATAAACATTACAATGCAATCAAACACGTCCAAGCAATCGTTTACAGTTGTCATTTATTGTCAACACTCAAGCACACACACACACACAGACACACACACACACACACATGTTTCTCTTATATTACGCTTGAAAGTTCATTTGAATTGGTTCGCAAATGCGATCAACTTCTTAATGCTATGAACTTGATATGAATAAATAAAGAGAAAGTTTCAACTGATTTTTTTTGTTTGTGTTTTTTTGTTTTGTATACATATACATATCGGTATTGTTTGCTTGTAGGAATCAAGTGCTTGGCACGCAAAGGTGGTTGGGTGGTTTTTATTTTTTTTTGCGCTTTATCCATTGTTGCTGGGCATACACACATACATACGTACATACATACATATATATGTATATTCTGTATGTTCCGCCTTTGGATTTCGCACACTCGCCAGAATGAATGTTAATTTCTGTTTATCTTTGCCTGGCATTCGCATTCTACAGGTATACATCTTCTTTTTTCTTTTCGTCGCTGCCGGCTGTTGCGCAATATTTTGTGCACAACAATCAACGTATTTATACATACATACATACATACATACATATTTATTGAATCCATTACAATTGAAAACGGTAAAATAGTTGCATGCAACTGCAAATGGTATAACAGTTGTCTTATATCAAGTGTAATTCAAGTGCAGCTGCTGAAACTCAAGCTTAGCATTAACGGCTACTGTTAACCGCTGCCCTTTACAGTGCCTGTGCAAATTTAATTGCCCGCATTCACAAATTTGCATAATTAACAGCGATTGAGGCCTGCTGCACCTGTTCGCACACTCAATGGGAAATATGAGCGGCTAGGTACGTGAAATTGCCAGCGTTGAATTCGAGTGAATTCCAAATGTGTGTCACACTGTGGCAAAAACTTTACAACAGACAGACAGCAAGAAGAAGCAGCAGCTGCAGCAGATAGCGTTTGACTAAAGATAACGCGAACCGTTTTTTATCAACTTGATATCAGTCGAATATACAGCAATATACGCACGTGTCTGTATATATGTATGTCTGTAAATATGCACACATACATATATGGATGAGACATTCGAATGTGCGCCACTCTTGAACTTTGCACCCGCGGCAAAAGTTGCCGTTACGAATCTGTCGATTTTCACACGTACACTCTTCATCTTTTTTATTTCTTTCTTTTGTTTGCTTGTATTGTGTGTTTGCTTGTGTGTGTGTGTGTGTTAACTCGTCTGTCTTGTTGCTGGCCCCACAAATGTTGACGTCTATAAAATACCGGCAATACTCACATTAATGTCTATGCCTGTATGTCTGTCTGTCTGTCTGTCTGTCTGTGTGTGTGTTTGTGTGTTTGTGTGTATGACGTCGGCTATTATTATACTCTTTTCGAAGAAAATAGTATATTAAGTTTGTGCTGAAGTTTGTAACGCATAGAAGGAAGCGTCGGAGACCCCCAAAAGTTACTGCCAGTATGGTTAGAATGACAAAACAAATTGATCTAGCCATGTCCGTCTGTCTGTCTGTATGTATGCAAACTAGTCCCTCAGTTTTTGAGCTATCGTTATAAAACTTTGCACAGAGACTTATTTTTCAAAGGGACATCACATTGGTCGGAACCGTTGGGATCAGACCACTATATCTTATAGCTGCCATACAACTGGAAGTCGGTTTTGGCCATAAATCCCATGTTTTCAAAGCTATCGCAATGAAACTTTGCACAGGTACTTATTATTTAAACATACATCACATTGATCGGAGCCAGCCGGATCGGATGACTATATCTTATAGCTACCATACAACTGGAAATAAATTAAATATTCCTAGAACAAAAAAAACAAATGCCACGCGATAAAAAGAATTTTTACAGCATATGAAAGTGCTGCAGTTGGCAGAGTGAAAATTGTCTAAAGGTTCGAAAAGAGTATAAAATCTTCGGCACGCCGATGATAATCCTTTCCCACTTGTTTTTTTGCTCTTTGCTGTTTGTTGTTGTTTTTGTGTTGATTCAATTTGCTTGACCAAACTTCGAGCGGCCAAATAGACGAAAGCACAAAATCAAAAGACATTCGAATGAAACGCGATCGTCGCGTTTGCCTACACATACACACACACACACACCAATGTACATTAGGGTGGAGCGATATAGTTTTTTTTTTCAATTTATTAATCGATGAACCATGTATAGATAGCAATATTAGCCTGAAATATGATTTAAGCTTTTTAAGAAACTACATCTCAGTTTTAAGCTCAATACTATATAACAAAGATGCTTATTTTATAGTGTTCATCGATTAACAATATAATAGATGCAACAAAAATATATATATATTTTTTTTCACTCCGCCCTAATATATAATATATAATATAGCATATGCCCGTGTGTGCCTGTGTTGTATTTCGAATTAGCATTTAAATTTGGCTACGCTCTTAATTGCTAGGCGAAATAAGAACTATCGGCGCTGGTGCATTTTCGATCTGCCCTATCGGACTGCCATTTGGGGTGCAAAGTGTCTGGCCGACTGACTGCATAAATAGAATTAATCACAGCGATTACCAGTTGATAGCAACAGTGAAATTTTTACGCATTCAGTTCACACGGACTTTAGCTTCAAACATCGATCAGCGATGGCCCCCGTTGCCCAATCGAGCGGCTTATCTATCGATAACATTTAATGGTTTTATGGCTGGAGCACGAAGCGAAATCAAAGAGCGAAGATAAAGCCAATTACGCAGCAAATCTAAGCAATTGCTCAGTCTTGCTGTATATTTATGGTTATACGCTCGCTTTTTACTCACCTTGATACAAAATCCGCTGGCGCATTTGGTTCTCCTTTATATTCTCGCCTTGCCAAACATTTTCTACCAGTATTCGCTAAAATTTCTAAACTGAGGATTTTATAATTTGATTTTCATCTAAATTCGAACACAAATCTAATGACACTGTTTCAGTATATGCATATTTTCGTGCTTACGAACATTGTCAGAAAGAAATTCTGTTTCTTTGTTGTCAATCAATATTTGTAAAATAAAATTCTTTTTCAGAAGTCTAAAAAACTATGCTAAATAGAAGCACCAAATTTGATTTGCCTGTTCTCGTTACACACACCCATCTTTCACCCACCCAGAAGTATTTTTATCTAGTATTGTCTTTGGGAGTTACGAAAAATATCATTTTATGTCTGACACATAAAAGTCTTTATATTTAACATCCAAAAATTAAATGATTTTTATCAGTCATTTGAAGAATATTTCTTTAATCAAATTACCGTCTAATATGGGTTTTTAGGTCCTACAATATATTAAAAAATTTGAATATTGTACTAGTTTTCCTGTATTAAAAAATTACCGTTCTTTAAAAACATTAAAAATAAAAAGTAACTGCTTTTCTTCAGGAACACAGCTATATTTTCCAAACTAAATAAAAATATCAATAATTGTTAAAAACTGTTAAAAATGCTTCCTGATTTCACTTGGTTTTCGTAGTCACGAACTTCAGTGTTCATCTCAAGGTCTTTAGATCGTACAATATATTTAAAAATAAGAATATTGTACTAGTTTTCCTGAATTCATAAATTACCGTTTTTTAAAAACATTAAAAATAAAAACTAACTGCTTTTCTTGAGGAACACAGCAATATTTTTGAAATTAAATACAAATATCAATAATAACTGTTAAAAATGCTTCCTGATTTCACTTGGTTCAGTGTTCGTTCATCTCTAGTATCGGCTATCTATATACAAAATACAACACCAGACGGCATCGTTGATCATCAAATGCGATTGACCGACCTACGGACCCGAACACGTGTTGCACGTCTCTCCCTCTCTCCCTCCCTCCTCTCACTCTCTCTCTCTCTCTTGCACACACAGCAACCGCATTAATATAAACACAATAAGTGTACGTGTGTGTGTGTGTGTGTGTGTAAATAAATGCGTTGGAATTGATAGAAATGAGCAAATCAACAACAAAAGCTCCAATGGCCAGTAAAAATAAATTAAGAAGAAAAAAACAGAAGCAACAACAACAACAACAGCTACTCTGCATAGACGAAGAAGATGAAAGAGAAGAAGAAGAAGAGGAAGCAGTGTTTAGTGTGGAATATTTTGCAAGTCATCGTCAGTCATCAAAAAAAGAATTTGAAAGAAGCTGTCGTCTAGCTGAAAGACCATAGACCCAAATTGTGTGATAAGAACCAAAGCGAGCTTTGCACTTTCGACTGCTTCGCACCACAGCACCACAAAAGCCACCCACAATTCACCCAGCAAGGTCCGTTTTGATAAGACACACGAATTGGCAACCGTTTGCCGTTTGCCCTTTGACCGGCTGCAGTGCATCCGCGTCCGGGCAACATAATTCAATAAAAGCAAACAGAAACCGGTTGGCTTTTTTCTTTCCTACTAGTATTTATTGATTTGTGTGTGTTTTCCATTAGCCGCTTAATAATCGCTATTGTATAGTTATATAGCATATAGTATATAAGTAACCTTGCCAACTGCAGTGCGACCTACCTCATTTTTTTTCTCCTACATTCCTACAACTAAAATATGTGTTGAATTTCCTGTGCAATTAGTTGTAAATTAAGTCGTAAATTGGAAATTCTCTTTCGATCGTTAAGTTACTTTAAAGGTGCTTAAGAAAATTCTAATAATAAGTATATAATAATGGTATAGTATAGTGTTATGTTTATGATGATATAATGTGATTCATAAGTAGTTCCAGTCATCTAAAGAACATATTTTGGACCATACTGTTGAAAAAGTACACCAACAAGTTTTAATTTCTTATATATTTTATTTAATTTATAATAAGTATGATATTTGGAAACAAAGTGATGCGATGTAATAGTGAATAAATAATGTACCGCTTTTGGTACGATTGTACCACATGTCTTAGCCTTGATTTACCAACTTGAAAAGTGTGATTCACTTGTACCAATGGATAAAAAGTGTACCGCTTTTGGTACAATTGTACCACATGTGTTAGCCTTGGTTCCGTAAGATATGAGATTTTGTTTTTGTATAAAAAATTCAATTGATTTAATTGTACCAATGGATAAATAGTGTACCGCTTTTGGTACAGTTGTACCACATGTGTTAGCCTTGGTGTCGTAAGCTATGAGATTGTTTTTGTATAAAAAATATTTAAAAGCATACCAACTAAATAGTGTAACCCGCTTTTGGTACAGTTGTACCACATAAGTAGTGTACCTCTTTTGGTACAATGGTACCACACGTTAATACATAGAAAAACAGTTATTGGCAACAAAGAATTTTCTTTATACAACGAAAATCAACGGTTCACAGAGTGAGAGGTACATATGTACCAACTAGTAAAACTACTAAAATGTACAATGTAGTTGCGAGATGGAGAATAGAGAGTAGGTTAATGGTAGAAATCAATGCCAGCGAAGAAGGGATGCAGCGCCAGCATCCAGGCGGACCAGCGCTTCTTGCCATCCGGCTCCAGCATGCGGCTTATCAGATTGCGGCACTCGGGCCAATGGGTGAAGTTCTCCATTTCCGTCTCGGCGATCTCGTTCACGCTCTTGGGATACGTGTTGGTGGTCAGCATGTGGAAAGTGACGCCAGCGGCATAGCAGTCGACGTTCTTGTTGTAGCCACGCCTGGCCAGAACCTCCGGTGCGAAGTATGGCTCAGTGCCGGCGATTTCGAAGATCTGCTCATCATCGGCACAGCGCCAGGCGCAGCCAAAGTCGGCGAGCTTCAGCTCGGTGACCAGCTGGCGCGTCTCTCCATCCAGGCGCACCAGTATGTTGGGCAGCTTGATGTCGCGATGCGCAATGCTGCGGTCGTGCATGAAGATCAGAGCCTTGAGGATGCTGCTCGTCATGTACATCAGCTGGGGCACGCTGAGCTGCTTGGCACGCGACTTGTACTCGTCCAGATCCATGTCCATGGCCTCGACGATGATGTAGACGGCGCGGACTGTGATCTCGGTGAGCAGCAGATCGATGATGTTGGGATGGCACTGGCACTTCTGCAGCAGGCGGCACTCGTTGAGCTCCCAGCGCGTGCGCGTCCGGATCTCCACGACCTTGAGCACCACGTGCCGTCCCGACTGGGTGTGCTGCAGCATCAGCACCGCCCCGG
The DNA here is from genome assembly GCA_035042425.1 of Drosophila flavopinicola. Taxonomy (NCBI): domain Eukaryota; kingdom Metazoa; phylum Arthropoda; class Insecta; order Diptera; family Drosophilidae; genus Drosophila; species Drosophila flavopinicola. The sequence continues at coordinate 75,380 of JAWNLL010000244.1, read as the reverse complement.
ATTGCCCATTCGGCAGCAGGTGTCCGGCCGTGTAATTGAAGCGTAGCGATCGTGGTAATATCATAGCCAGCGGCACTTCCCTCACGTAAGAGGATGGACACACGGTGCGGTGTGTGCGTTTGGCATCACACTCGCCGCAGCTGTGGTCCCTCGCCGATACGTGCGCCAATGTATTATAGTTCAACGGCTTGAACTTCTCATATCGACAGAACGCAACAATCACAGGCGGACCCGCATTCTGGTGCGGATGATCGTCCTTATCGGGGTTGAGCAATTGAGACACACACGTAATCAGTCCACCGCCCGGGCGACGCAGCTGGCGCACAGCGGTCGGCAGACGCACTCCACCACACTTGGACAGGGCTCGGGTCACGGCCTCCAGCAGCTTGTCGAAGGTGCGATGATCGTGCTTCGAGACGGTCATCACGATGCCAGCAAACTTGGTGTTGTTGTGGCGCAGGAAGCGCACCCGACGAGCAGCGAGGCATCCGTGCTCAGCGACCAGCGATTGCATCATCCTACCATATAGGATCTAAAATCACTAATGGAGATGTGTCTGCAATAAGCTTACCTGAATATGTGATACTCTCTCGCTTAAGTCTACAAATCACAAATCACCAGCAAGTAGTCTTCTTGACTGCATTGAATATATATAATTGATATTAATTATGCAATTGTATCACAAATATGCTTACCTGTATTTACTATACTCTTTTGCTTAAGTCTAGATATCATCAAATATATATATATATATATTGTGTCCAAAATATGTTGACCTGTGTATATAATACTCTCACCAACTAGTTTATATGCAGTTTTCTTGGCTATTTTGAATATATATAATATATATTTTGTATGAAATTGTATCACAAATATGCTTACCTGTATTTATTATACTCTTTTGCTTAAGTCTAGATATCATCCAATATATATATATATATTTAATCCAAAATATGTTGATCTGTGTATATAATACTCTCACGCTTAACTTTAGATATCACCAACTAGTTTTTATGCAGTTTTCTTGGCTATTTTGAATATATATAATATATATTTTGTATGCAATTGTATCACAAATATGCTTACCTGTATTTATTATACTCTTTTGCTTAAGTCTAGATATCATCAAATATCTTGTCTGCAGTCCTGTTGGCTTTCTTGAATATATATATATATATATATATATTGTATCCAAAATATGCTGATCTGTGTATATAATACTCTCCCGCTTAAGTGTAGATATCACCAACTAGTTTCTATGCAGTTTTCTTGGCTATTTTGAATATATATAATATATGTTTTGTATGCAATTGTATCAAATGTTTGCTTACCTGTATTTATTATTCTCTTTTGCTAAGTCTAGTGAGAATTGTTTGGGAATGTTGATTTCATATCTACATTTGTAACTATTCCGCTTGATTTCGCTATGGACCAATATATTTTATATATATATATTTTATATATATATTTTATATAGTTGTATTTACCAATATACTTACCCATATATATTATACTCACTCGCTTAAGTCTATATTTCACGAAATAAAATATTTGTTTTATTTTGTATTTTTAGGACTAGTTTTTGTAGGTCTTGTTCGTTGCGAGAGTTAGTTGAGAGTGATTGAATTAGAGCTCCAAATGTTACTATATTATCTTTTTGTTATACTTGATTTTCATGGCTACCTAGATGTTGAATTTATTTAAAAAAGAAAACGCAGAAAATTTCATTTTACTTTATAAATTATTTAATCGATTTAAAATTGTAAACATTGATGAGCTATCAGGATGTTCAAGTGTACCAGGAAATTTAAGGCAATAGCTTTGAAAAGATCGGATATATGGCCAAAACCGGCTTCCAATTGTATGACAGCTATAAGATATAGTGGTCTGATCCCAACGGTTCCGACCAATGTGCTGTCCCTTTGAACAATAAGTCTCTGTGCAAAGTTTCATCGCGATAGCACAAAAACTGAGGGACTAGTTTGCATACATACAGACAGACAGACGGACGGACATGGCCAGATAAATTTATCGATCGTTTTATAGATGAGGTGGCGTTTTATTCCTCTGTATCGAAATCCTGGAGGACGGGTTATATTTACCATGAAAATTTGTGATAAATCACGAATTTCTGAGAGGATGGTCTTATTTTATACTTGTGGAAATATTCCTATGGCAATACGAATCACAACTATTTCAAAGAGAAAAGTGCAATCAAATTCATGTTTCGAAAAATATACCAAAATATGTTTGAAAAAAACCTGGAACCCTAAATTATATAAAATCTGATTTGGAAATTCTCTTTAATTTACAGAAAATCCGGCTATGAGGACAAAATCCAGTATACCATATCCGAGAAGAAGGACAAAAAGGCGAACAAGGCGCACGTGAATTCAGTATTCTTCAAACAGCTGCGACAGCTGCTGCGTAAGTCATATCTATATATCTTATAAGCATATATATATCATATAAATCGTATCTTTATCTATATGTGTAGCTATACTCATACCAAGATTCTGGTGCGTTGAGACGGGTCTGCTGCTTCTGATTGCCGGCGCTTTGATCGGTCGTTCCGTCAGCGACATCTGGATGATACAGAATGCGACAGTGGTTGAGAGCACCATTATACATATGAACCGGGCCAAGTTCAAGACGGCGCTTCTCAAATATCTAGCCGCTCTGCCAGCTGTAAGCTAAATATCATATCTCTATGTATTCTGATATATTTATTTATGATTATTGTATAGATTTCGGTTGTGACCAATGTCCTGAAGTGGAGTCTGGGCGAGCTGAAGCTGCGTTTCCGCACAAACCTAACGCATCACCTGTACAATCAGTACCTCAAGTGAGTAATTGATAAATGTAGCCCATATTGAGTGTACACTGTACATATAAAACTCAAGCAGTGCATTTCATATTTTCCGAGTAATAAATATAACTCAAGACACAACCACAAATTTCTAAGCAATAAATCAAAAAATAAAAATTGTTAATTTTTAAAATATTACTTATAATCGTTTTATAGCGCCAACTTCAACTCACAATTAGAAATTTATAATGATAAATATACAACTTGAAATATGTTTGTCAACAATTGAACGACGTTTTCATTATCTTTATTAATGACAGCTCTCAAGTCGAGTGTGCTTGCTGCTTGACTATATGATCGGCTATAAAGTGTGTCGCACACACTTCTAATGCTTATGTATTTAAGACTATTCCAAATTTATTGCTCATATTTTTTCTACATCATTTGTAAGGTCATTCCAAAGTTGTTATAGTTTTGTGCAACTAAATCAAAATGCACAAATTTATTTTTACATCATCGCAAAAATGGCAACAAATTATAAATAAATACAGACAGATGGTATCTATTTATATTGTGGGTTGTAAACAAATTTGTCGGTGCCTGCCAATTTCCCATTCCTATGCCAATTGCTTGAGAATTGCAAAGTGCACACAAATCGAATATTAAAATGCATTTATTTTGCAGTGGCTACACATACTACAAAATGTCGAATCTGGACAACCGAATAGCGAACGCGGACCAGCTGCTGACCACGGACATTGATAAGTTCTGTGAGAGCGCAACGGACCTCTATTCGAACATCAGCAAACCGGTGCTGGACATATTCATCTATGTGTACAGGCTGACGGTGAATCTGGGCGGCAAGACGCCATCGATACTGATGCTCTATCTGCTGTTCGCTGGCATCTTCCTGACACGACTGCGTCGGCCGACGGGTCGCCTCACCGTCGAGGAGCAGAAGCTGGAGGGCGAGTTCCGCTATGTGAACAGCAGGCTGATCACCAACTCCGAGGAGGTCGCCTTCTACCAGGGCAACGTCCGTGAGAAGCTCACCCTGCTCGCCAGCTACTCCAAGCTGCGCTCGCATCTGCGCAAGTTCCTCGAGTTCCGCGTCAGCATGGGCATCATCGACAACATCATTGGCAAATGTAAGCCTCCAATCTCTCATATATATATATGTATTTGAGCTGTGTCTGTATGAGCCGCATTAAAGCTGGAGACCAGGCCATGATTTATATTTATTAAAATTATTAAGGTTAGACAATGTATACACATAACAGCCAGACAAACAAAAGTGATATTGATAGGCTTATGGGTGATAGGTTGAGACTAGGTTTTTATATTTGTTTTTATAGTCCGTTTAAAGTCCGTTTTAGCACATCACATTGGGTTTTTACAACACTTTAATAACTATCTTAAGCTCATTATACTCTTTTCGAAGAAAATATTATATTCACTTTGTGCTGATGTGTGTAATTGCAAACAAATTGATCTAGCCATGTTCGTCTGTCTGTCTGTATGTATGGAAACTAATCCCTCAGTTTTAATTGTAATTGTGGCACCCACAATCGATTAAAATTAAAATTTCGAGATTCCATTTTTATACCCTGAACCCATTAAAAATGGGTAAAAAGGGTATTATGGTTTTGTGCAAATGTATGTAACAGGCATAAGGAAGCATCTCCGACCATATAAAGTATATATATTATTGATCAGTATCAACAGCCGAGTCGATCTAGCCATGTCCGTCTGTCTGTCCGTCTGTCCTTCTGTCCGTCTGTCTGTCTGTATGAACACACAGATATCAGAGACTACAAGAGCTAGAGAAACATAAGTTCTCCTAATCCCGGGACAGATCAAGTTTATTTTATTTTATCGATAGCTCGTACCGTTTAAAAGTTATCGATAAATTTCGATTTCAGACTAGAGTTTTTGGGACATAACTTCAAAGTTATAAGAGCTAGAGGCCCCAAATTTGGCATGTATAATCTCGAATAGCATACACACGTAACACATGTAAAAATATTTCACTTTTTGGATACCACCTCCCAAACCCCCCAAAAGTTCAAAAAACGCATTTTTGAAGGTACGACCTTGCAATTGCTTGCCCCTTAAATTTCAATAAGATCGGACAAGTAACACAGAAGTTATTTAAGATCTTTCCATTGTGTGGGGCTTGCACTGCTTGTACTGCTTGTAGTGCAGCATGTGTGTGTTTAGATAAGTATGAATGATTGTAAGGACTGGGCTCAGGGTATCTCGTAGTCGGGCATTCCCGACTAGAGCACTCTTACTTGTTTTTTTTTTAAATGTTCGAAAATTAGTAAGGGAAGGCATCCATTTTTTGAAAAAAGTAAAAAATATGAAAATCTTAAAACTGTATAAAAGCTAAATGCAGAATAAAAGTAGAGTAAAAAACAATTTGACCCCTGGAGCTTTAAAAATCGGTTCAGTTTTGGCAAGCTTATGTGAGATTCAAATCTTCACTTTACCAGCTTAATTTTTATGTTTATACTCTTTTCAAACAACTATTGTATAGCTTATGCATAGGCGCACAATATAAGATAGTAAAATCTATCCACAGACTCGAAAAGTGTATAAAATCTTCGGCGCGCTGAAGAAAGAGTATATTTGCAAGCAACAGATGAAACCTTGAAATTTAATTCAAATAGCAAATAAAAAACTTCCCAAAACGAACAGTTTTATAGTGGCAACATTTAGTTTTTTTGATATATTATCCAAATTATAGTATATCACATTATAGTATGGAACCACATTTCAAGAGGTCATAGGCATAGAGTCAGTTTCAGTTATTGGGCTCAATCCATATATATATAATCCATATATAGTTTTCACACTTTGCTGTTCCCCAGAAATTACGACGTTGAATTTCTTAAGCTTTTTTTTTTGGCTATTTGAGAAGTTGTTTAAAGATTCAACTGCATTTTTTTCCGGTAATTTTAAAAACCTAAAATCTTTGCAGTTCTAATGTCAACTATTGAGAGTTGCAGCTGTAAACTAAATTTACTTTTATTGTTGACTTGATGACAGCCAAAAGTAGTATTATACAATTTATAATCAAATGTAACGTTTTGATCGATTACCAATTGCCAATGCCTGTGTTTCTTTCTTGTGTGCAGACTTTGCCTCCATTGTGGGCTTCTACGCGGTGTCGATACCCTTCTTCTCCGAGAACCATCCGCTGCTGTCCGGCGAGAAGAGCGGCCAGCGCCTGCAGGCCTACTACACATACGGCCGGATGCTGGTCAAGCTGGCCGAGGCGATTGGCCGCCTGGTGCTGGCCGGACGGGAGATGTCCCGCCTGGCGGGCTTCACGGCCCGCATGACGGAGCTGATCAAGGTGCTGAGCGATCTCAACAAGGGCACCTACGAGCGCACCATGGTCAATGGAAACAGCATCACGCTGAACGGTGGAAGCGCCGCCGCCGCCGGCAGCTTTGGCCCCAACAAGGGCATCATGCTCTTCGAGGACAACATCATTCGGTTCGAGGCGGTGCCCCTCGTCACGCCCAATGGCGATGTGCTGCTCAAGGAGCTGACCTTCGAAGTGAAGTGAGTAATCTTTGCCCCCTGTCAAGAGTATGCCTCATTTCTAACTTGTTCTCCTTGCTTGCAGATCTGGCACCAATGTTCTCGTCTGTGGTCCCAATGGCTGTGGCAAGTCCTCGCTGTTCCGCATCCTCGGCGAGCTGTGGCCCACGTGGGGCGGCAAGGTGACGAAGCCGTCGCGTGGCAAACTCTTCTACATTCCCCAGCGGCCCTACATGACGTTAGGCAGCTTGCGCGATCAGGTAAGGAATTCGAGGGAGACACATATGTACCTATTTCTTTTATTTCTTATAATTAAAACATTTTAAGTCCAGTATGCCAGTATGCTTACAATGACAAAACAAATGGATCTAGCCATGTCTGTCCGTCTGTCTGTCTGTATGTATGCAAACTAGTCCCTCTGTTGTTGAGCTATCGTGATCAAACTTTGCACAAAGACTTATTATTCAAAGGGACAGCACATTAGTCGGAACCGGCCGGATCGGATCACTATATCTTATAGCTGCCATACAACTCGAAGTCGGTTTTGGTCATATATCCCATGTTTTTAAAGCTATCGCGATGAAACTTTGCACATATACTTATTATTCTAAATGACAGCATACTGATTAGAGCCGGCCGGATCGGACCACTATATCTTTCAAAAGAAAAATGTAAATTCATATGATATCAATTCTTAGACCAAACCAAAATAAATCGAATTTTTACAGCATATGAAAGTGTTGCACTTGGCAGAGTTAAAATGGTCTAAAAGTTCGAAAAGAGTATGAACTCTTCGGCACGCCGAAGATAATCCTTTCCCACTTGTTTTCTTATGACATAATAATGTTAAAAATAATAAGTAAAAAAATCACTTGATATCTGATATCATTGCCTATCCTCTTTGTTCTTCCGTAATCCGTTTAGTTTGTAACTGTTTTAAAGTATTTCATAATGAAATTTCTTTCTGTCTCTCTCTAATTCGTCGTATATAAGTCATATAATACATTGTATTTACAAGTTTCATTGTATATCTTTTGCAATTGACTGAACTTTTATTTTGTTATTTGTCATTTGGATTAATTGATCGATAGGGTTTTATTTAGATTGAAGGCATGCGCTCTATCGGGCTTATTGATTTCATTGCTTGTCTTATTTGAAGCACAGGAAAACATTAAATTATTTGGATACTCTTCTCCATCTAAAGATGTTAAATGAATATCTCTCTCTCTCTCTGTATGTCTCTCTTGCACTCGCTCACTATTCACATTGTTTTGTTCCCTCTCTCTGTCTCTCTCTGTCTGTCAGATTATTTATCCGCACACACGCGACGATATGCGCCGCCTGGGCAAATCGGATGAGGATCTCATGCACTTCCTGGACATTGTGCAGCTGACGTATCTGGAGCAGCGCGAGAATGGACTCGATGCCATCGAGGATTGGATCGATGTGCTGTCGGGCGGCGAGAAGCAGCGCATTGCGATGGCCCGTCTCTTCTACCACAAGCCGCAGTTCGCGATTCTGGATGAGTGCACCAGTGCCGTGTCCGTGGATGTGGAGGGCAAGATGTACAGCTATTGCCGTGAGGTGGGCATTACGCTCTTCACCGTCTCGCATCGCAAGTCGCTGTGGGTGCATCACGATTACTATCTGCAGTTCGATGGGCGTGGCAGCTACGAGTTTGAGACAATCGATCAGGACAAGGAGCACTTTGGCTCGTAAAAACAGCAACGACGAAAACGAAAAGAAAGATAACCTTTGTCCCCACACACACACACACACACACACACAGACGGAACTATTGAGCACACATTGGAGGCCTACTTTTTATACCTATACCCTATACCTATACATATATACATCATATAGTATGTAGTAGCGCTTAGCTTGTAGTTATTAGCCCGTTGTCTGTTGTTGTTGTTGCTGTTGTTGTTAACACTCAACTTTACTTCCTGAACGCTGCTTCCACACTCTCCAGCCCCGTTTTAGCTGTGCGCTGTACATAAATATTGCTATATAGTATATTTTATATACATATTTTACAGCCATTCCAATTTGGATTTTAAATTCGTAAACTTTTGTACTTGTAGTTTGTTTTGTATTTCTGTGTGACGATTGTCTTTACTCTAGCTTTTGTAATATTTTCTTCTTGTGCTGTGCTTTCAATGTTTTTGAGCTTTGTTTTGTCTTAAGCAAAAAATGAGCAGAAATGCTGGTGTTAGTTATTTAAGAGTCTAACAGTAAACACGACGATATGATAATCACAACCAATCCCTTATCTAGCGAACATTTAGTTAATTTACACACGACTACGCACAACAAACACACACACACACATACACACACAATACACAATACACATACACATGCAATCCCCATGTATATGCAAATATTTTAGAATTTATATTTAATATACTTATTATACTGTGTCACCCATCCACTTATTTTTTTTTTTTTACTTTTTTGCATTTCGGTTAAATTGGAATTTGTAATGGAATTTTTTTCAACTGCACAACAAGAACAACAATGAGTTGCATTGTATTGTAATGCTTGTTAGTGCAATTTGCATTAAAATGTATATATATATATATATATATAAATAAACAAAAGTGACTTTTTATTGCACCATCTCTTCGAGTTGCGTGTCGCAAAGTGAACGAAGCGATGACCGAAGCCATTAATAACAATATACTATTATGATGCACATTAGTTCACCTAATGCAACCAGTTGCAATTCGATGCTAGAGGATGTACTATCCAGTTCCTGGACTATAATTTGAAACTTAAATAAAATATATTCCAAAACTTTTGTAAAATTTACAAATTTAAAGTCTTTCTATTTTATTTAGAATGGTTACACTTTGTTGCAATTATGCCAAAAAAAATTACAGTAGCTAAATGTATAGTTAAGCTATTTACAGACTGCGCAAAATACATTTTGAATAGGGCTTAGACCCTTATGAGGTCTACATTTATAAACATGTACAAAAAATATGAGCAGCTACTTTGGCAATGCATTCGAATGGCAAATCTAAAAATATGTTTACTCTGTTAAGTGCACGGAGAGTATAAAAAAGAATGTTCAATTAAAATTGCAAACATTTTAATTGTGTATTAAGGGACTGGTTTACTTCTAGCTAAAACACAACTTAGTCAATAAATATGTATATTTAAAGAAAGGATTAGGCTTTGCGTTTGGGCTTTTTGCTCTCCATCAGGCTCATGATGGTCTTGCGCAAATCTTCCGTTTCCTTCTGCTCCGTTTCGAGATGCTCGATCTGCTCCTTTTTCTCCTGCAGCTGCGTTTCGAGCACGCTCACCAGATCCTCCGACTTTTTGCGCGCCTCGCGCTGCTCCTCGAGCGCTTTGTGCGTTTTGACCAGCTCAGCGCTGCGCTCCTCAATGGAGCGCACTTTCTCCTTGATGTCCTGCTCATACGCAATCACTGTTTTCTTCAGCTTATCGATGCGTGTGCACTGAGAAATAAATATACAATATGTGCGATTAGACTCGTAAAATAATAATAATAAGTGCTTGTTGAACTTAAGCCAAAGATTAGCTTTACAGCTTTAAACTTTAAATACAGGGAACGCTCGGAAATAAGAAACTCTTTCAATAGTTCGAATTTCTTTGCACTTGAACAAAGAAGGAGATCAGAGAGTGGATTTGCATTTGGCATTTATTTACATTGTCCTTGCTGAGGGCCTCCAGCTTGGTGAGCTCCTCGCTCTTGGCCTTGAGCTTGCTGCGCAGCTCCTCGCAGTCCGTTTGCAGGCCCGCAATCTCCGACTGCCTGACGGCGAGACGGCGCTCATTTGCCTGCAGCTGCTCGGATGTTTCGGACCAACGCTTGAGCAGATTGCTCAGATTGGTTTTCAGCTCACGCGCCTGTGCCTTCAGATCCTTGCACTGTGTTTGCAGTCTGTGTGGAACATAATGAATTAATTAGCTGTCTCATGTCTGGCTCATTGGCCACTTACCGCTCCTGGCTGATGAGCAGCTCAAAGTTGGTGGTTTGAAAGCGTTCCAGCTCCGCATTCTGCACATTGCTCAACTGTGTGCTGTTGTTCAGCTGCACGCTCGCCTGCTCCAGACGCTGCTGCATGTGCTGCGCGGCACAGTTGAGACTGTCGATCCGATGGTTGTACAGCTCGATCACCTGCGACACCGACGCCGACTGCAGCTCGTTGCGACGCATCGTCTCCCCAATGCTCTCGATGAGCGCCTTCACCCGCTGCCCCAGCTCCTTGTCGATTAATGTGCGGTGACTCTTCAGGATGGCGCTCAGATTACGCCACTGATCCGCCTGCTCGTCATTGCCACTGGTCGCGGCCGTGGCATTTGCATTGTTGTTGTTGTTGTTGCTGCTGATGCTGGACACATACTGCGGCGTAGAAAGTAGAATAGATTAGGGCATAGGCATAGGCATACAGCAAACGATTCTTTAAATGTATTAACAAGCAATGGAACATTTAGTCAATGTTATTATGCAGCAGCCTCTCGGAACTGGAACTGCCAGCAAACAGAAGTTTGGACTTTTAAATCTTCGAAATCGTATTAAGTTTAAAACAAGTGGAGAAGGATTATCTTCGGCGTGCCGAAGATTAAATACTCTTTTCGAACCTTAAAGCAATTTTTACTATTTTTCCGTGACTGCTTATTTAATTCGCAGATTTAATGTCGCATACATATACCCCTACATATAAAATAAAATATATAAAGGTATTCATGTAAACAGGGACGTTTCACTATCCGCAGCTCGTGGACGCGTCCCTTAGCATTCATATGTGCTACCGAATTGAACAATAAACAAGTTTCAGTTTTTCCAAAAAGTCAAAACTACATTACATATGTATACTACAATATACATACCACATTTTGTGCCTGTTGGCTCTTATACCTTTCAAGGCCGCTGTCGGAAATTGAATTGTCATAAAACTTAATCTGAAGATACGAGAGCTTATATTCAGAATTTGAGATCCATATTTTTTTTCGCGTGGCATTGGTTTTGCCAATGAATTTAAATTTTTCTTTTGAATTATTCTATTAAAGCTACTTTATGTAAGAAAAAAAAATTAGAAACAATTTAGGAAATTGAAAATAAGTGAATTTGACTACAGCTATTATATATTTGAAAAGAAGAACAAGAAAAAATGAAAATAAATGACCCGTCGCCGCTGGTCTTGAACCCAGGACCTCTCGCTCACCAGTTCGCAACTTTACCCCTTACGCCACAAGCCGTTTTGATGATCGCTGACAAAATCCCTTGAAGAGCAGACTGTCAAAAGCTTTCTTGTTTTGCTTTTTACTGCTTACACCAAGCAGTTTTAAAATTCGCTGACAAACTCGATTTATACTGAGCTTTTTTTTTCGCGTGGCATTGTTTTTGTTCTAAGCCATTGGAAGCAAATTAATTTGATTACAGTTATATATTTGAAAGGAAGAAAAAGAAAAAAGTATTAAATTAACAATCAGTCGCCGCCGAGGCTCGAACTTTCGAAACTTGCGTTCGTTGTCGCGGCTCTTTACGCCTTACGCCACAAACCGTTTTGATGATCGATGACAAAATAAATTGAAGAGCAGACTATCAAAAGCTTTCTTGCGCTTGACTTTGTTTGCTCATATGCACCTGTTTTTTCAAAATATTTAATGACGCATATCTTCGCTGTTTATGACTCAATCGATTTGCGATTTTACCCATTGATGAGTTATAAGGATGTTCAAGTGTACAAGGAAATTTAAGGCAATTGCTTTGAAAACATCGGATTTATGGCCAAAACCGACTTTGAGGTGTATGGCAGCTATAAGATATAGTGGTCCGATCCGGCCGGCTCCGACCAATGTGCTGTCCCCTTGAATAATAAGTGTCTGTGCAAAGTTGCATCGCGATAGCTCAAAAACTGAGGGACTAGTTTGCATACATACAGACAGACAGACAGACAGACAGACAGACAGACAGACAGACAGACAGACAGACGGACATGGCTAGATCAATTTGTTTTGTTTTTATAAGCATATTGGCAGTAACTTTTGGGGGTCTCAGACGCTTCCTTCTATGCGTTACAAACTTCAGGACAAACTTAATATACTATTTTCTTCGAAAAGAGTATAAATATGGTGCAGTTTACTCTTTTTTGATTTTATATTATATTAAATTATATTAAGTTAAGTAAGTTTTAATCCTCATCCTCGCGAATCGGCTTAAAACTTTGTCTAAAATCTTAGTCAAAACTGATCAGATTTTCGATGCCGAAGCATTTTTGCTCATGATTTGACCTCTTATCGAAATCATGCCATGATAATGTTTCTAATTCCCTAAAAATACCCTCCCAAGACCAAAAACCTTCAGAACTTCGTGAAAACTGTTCCGATTTTCGAACCCAAAACAGTTTTTATCATGGTTTGGCCTCTATAATATTTCTGCATTTAAGTCTGAAGAGTTTCCATAGAGTTTCCATGGCTATATAACTGTGGACCTACCTTGGCAACGGCATCTTTGGGGAAATGCTCGAATTGTGCTATCTGCAGCATGGCGGCCACCAGCTGCTCGTTGCCACTGAGGACGGCACGGGCGAGGGCGTACTGCAGCTGGGGCAGCTCGAGCAGAGCACAGCACTTGTCCAGATACGCCTTCTTCGCAATGCTGGCGAAGTTGATGAGCAGCAGCAGGCAGTAGACGGCCTTCTCCACCTCCGTCGCGGCCAGCGTCTGTGGGCCGAGCATTTGGGGCAGCAGCGCCAGTGGTGCAGCCAGAATCTTATCGAAGTACGACTCGGATATTTTGGACAGCACCAGCTTCTCGGTCTTGGACTCGCGCAGCAGGCTGAGCAGCAGGCGGAGTATGGCCGTCACATGGGCGGGTCTAGTGTCGCTACGCTCGGCGCTAATCATCAGCTTTACCACGTTGGCGGGCTCGCGGGCTATCAGCTGGGAGACGGCCGAAGGCTTGCCCAGGCGCAGCAGCGATGTCAGCAGCTCGATAGCTGCCACACCGCACAGCTCCGACTCGAGCCACTCGCAGAGCAGCTCGTAGAGGCGTGGCGTTATCGCGTCCAGGCTGATGATCTCATTGTTCTCGGACAGCTGCAGCACGTGGCTGATCAGCCGGAAGATCAGCTCCATGCAGCAGGGCTGATGCTTGCGCACATCCTCGGTCGAGTCGTCCATTTCGCAACGCGATTCGATGTTCTGCAAGCGAGAAGAGTTGGAGGAGGACTTAGTTCCATTGATAAAGGAAATACATTTACATTGATAAAGGAAATACTCACATTTAAGAGTCGCTCGATGTCCTCGCAGAAGTCTGGATAGCTGAGCATGGCGCGCTGCAGTCCCGCATGGCACTGTGCGTCCAGCAGGAAGTCGACAATGTGCCGCAGCTGGGGCACATGCCACTGCTTGAGGCAGCCTTCCATGCCGGCAAAGGCTGTGCGCAGAAAGGTCTGCAGTTCGCGCTGATCGAAGGAGTGCACATCCTCCGACAAGATGATGAGCATCTTGTACGCCAGCAGGCCATAGTTTTGGATACGCCGACTGAAGCTGGAGATGTTAACGCTGCGCAGAAAGAGAAAGAGCACAACGAAGTTCTTGTAGCACACATTGACCAGGATCGAGAGCGCCAGCTGCGCCTGCGAGCTGTCCGCATCCAGAACACTCGCATCGCCGTCCTCAGCGCTGTGCACCAGATCGACGAGATGCTCTAGCAGCACGGTCAGATACGGCTCCTCCCAGCCGATGTGTATGCCGTATGTGAGATCCTGCAGCAGCAACAGCAGTCGCTGCACCCGCTCCGGTCGCTTCGTCCGCTTCAGCAGATACGCTAAAAGTGGCACAAAGCAATATTTCTGAACGATGGCGACGCGTGCCTCCAGATTGCGGCAACAGTGCTGCAGCAGAGCCACACAGCTCCAGAGCGCATCGCTGTCACCATCGAGGGAGCTCATCAGCGCGTGCAGCTCCACAAAGAACTTGGCCAGCTCCAGATTGCCAGGACCTGCGGCATAACAATGCGGCGGCACCTTTGTCCCCAGCAGTGCAATGTTGCGCTGCAGATGCAGCAGTGACTCCTCCGTTCTCAGCAGATGATAGGATGCTGCCTGGCTGCTGAACTCGCGCACATAGCTGAGCGCCGCATCCGGTTGCTGCGGCAGGATCATTCCCAACGCCGCAGATTCCCTTGGTGAGTCGCCATTGTGATTGGTGCTGCTGCTGCCGCAGCTGCTGTTGCTTTTATTAGCACTGCCGCGACTTCTGTTCGTTGCCATTGCTATTCACGCAACTGTAAATACTTTACTTGCTTGCTTTTGTTAATTGCACAAATCGAGCAGATGTTTGTTAGTTTATGGGCTGTTTTTTTCGAAAGTTGTTGTCGCTTGGCGCTTGCTGTGGGAACTAGTTCTATTGAACTGATCGCTGACGGGCGTGCGGAACCAGCTCGCTGATTTTTGGTATTTTTTGTATTTAGCGCCCTGTTGCTGCTATCGATATATTTTAATTGTGCGAAGCCACTTACAATTAAATATTTATGCTCACGTTTTTGATGAGCAACGAGAACTGAATTGCACAAAAACTTAAAATTAAATAATTAACATATAGGGAGTTGAAGCGTTCACACTCGTCAACGCCAGATTACAGCGATAGCATTGTGAATATTATTTAATTTCGTGCTCGAGCCGATTAACATAGAGAGTGAGTTACCAACACTAAACTACTCTTATGTATAAGACTGCATATTTTATATTATTATTTTAATAATAAATTCATAAGCGAAACGCTCAACTATAACTTGTAATCGAACCAACACTGATCGACTAATGGCATATATAAAAACGCGTTGGCAGCGCCGATTTCACAGATGTTTCATTTTCGGGGTTGCCAGTGCTGCCAGGGCGCGCCAAACTTGAATTCAGCTTTGATTTATTTTTCACTTCACAAACAGCAACCCTTTGTTTATGGCAAGAAGAAGTTAACAAACGACGCCCAGCGGGGTCAAAGGCAAACGTGTTGACTCCATGCTGTGCGCTAAACGATTAATTACCAAACATTATTTCAACATGTCTGTATATATTTGTGTATATAATACACTTGACATTTATGGCTGATCTTGTTAAACTTGTTGTTGTTTGTGTAAATTCCCCCAGTGCATTTGTCTAATGAGCTTGTCGTTATTTATGGCGTTTCTTTGGACTTCCTACAATAAAACTTAAAGAGGCAACCCTTAAAGAAGCATATATTTATATTTAATTTTAAATCAAGTCAGCTGCAGACGCACACACACACACACACACACACGCACACACGTGCGTTACATTTCAAATAACGCATAAATTCGTTTGGGCAAAAGTCCATGCAAAATCAAAACGCAATTCGTTGCTGGACAGCTTAGCCGCAGGCTGTGCCAAGGGTGCAGGGGTGGGAGGGGGTGGTGTATGTCATGGACACATGTGCGCACTGTTATATGTACCACTTGCCTACCCCCTTCGCAGGACAAACAACAGCCTCCACACACAACTCTCCCCCAACCCCTTAAAATTACGCATGCTTTGCACTAGACGACGTTCCTTATGCTCCTGCAGTGTGGTAGAGGGGGTGGGGGATGGGGGATGGGGGTCGGGGTGGCTTCAAATGTGCGAAAGCATAAGCCTAAGCTTTTTTATCGTCTCGACCATGAGGCCAGCCAGCAGTTAGCCAGGACTTCAGGCAGCGTGTGTGCGTGTGTGTTTGTGCGTGTGTGTGTGTGTGGGTGGGTGAAAAATGAAAGTGGTCCACACAAACACACACATTTTGTGTCGGGTACAGTGTGCTCTAGCTAATTGCAACTGCCTACCATTGAAATTGTGCAGATCTTTTAATGCTTAAGATGCAGTTCAAATTTATTGTTCTCTTACAGAATTATTAATTTTCAATTATGGCATATGTGCAAGCTGGGAAAAAATGAATCTTTAAGATATAAGCAAGCAATTAGAGTTGATTATAATTAAGCATATAACGTAGAAAAACTCTAAAATCAGTCAAACGAGACAACTTGCTTTAATTGAATCTGGAATAATGTTTTTCTGATTATATTTTCATTAATAATCGTTTTTCAATATTTTAACATATACCAATATGTAATTTTATGCAAAATAATACTATATTAAACACTTGATGATTATTTAGTTGTATTTTGTATCATAAAACTTGTGCTAGTTTCATCTGGAAAATTGTTTTAATTTTTTATTTTTATTGATGACATTTTCATAATAATAATGCAAATCTTGCACATATATTTAATTTTAAAAAATAGTGCCATCAGAAATGGAAATGAATTGCAAAATAAAATCATCTTAGGGGGTGTTGTAACTTTCTGGCGACCACTGTATGTGCGTGTGTGTGTGTGTGTGTGTGTATAGTTGAAAGTTTCAATATTGGGGCTCTTCTTTATAGAAGTGGGGAGGTGGGGCAGAGGCGTTTGACTGGCACTGAGCCCTGGGGCCGCCCAAAACGTCGTCGCTGTTGGTCTGTTTGCCAACTGCCCAAAACGCCTACAGCGACAACACATAACACACACACGCACACATATGCATATGTAAATTGTATTTGTATATACATACATATACATATGTACATTATTTATGCACACACACACACACACACTCACGCATACATTGGCATTTTTAGCTCATGCCTTGAAAAATGCGTTTTATCCAAACGGAAGCAGCGCTCCTGGACGCAGGACGCAGGACACAAGCAAACAAACAAACAAACAACACACACACAGCAAACCAGGATGTCGGCTCTCTGCCTGTGCCTGACAGTGGGCTGAAAGTGGTGGGAGGAGGGGGGATTGGGTGCTTGCTGTGCGGCTTTCAAGGTCTTGTGTGTATATGTAGATATATTTAATCTATGAAAAATTTACATTTACTATTGTATTGGATCAATATGCGATTTCAGCTGTTGTTGTTGTTGTTGTTATCGTTGTGCGCTACACAGGAAGAGGGACATAAATCATGATTGAGCAATGGTCATTTGTGTGGTCAGTTGGTCAGGAGGTTTGTGTAGAGTTAAGTGGAGAGATTGTAGACTAGTGTAGAGATGTGCAGAAGTGTCGACTAAGCAGTATTGGAAAGTATGGATCCATGGGGAGATATTTTTGACATTTGGAGACTAGTGTAGAGTAGTGTAGAGTTGTGGCAAATAAGCTACAAGCAGCGCAGAGGTATTATTGAGTGATGTGTAACAGCATAGAGGTCGTGTAGATCAGCATAGAATTGTGTAGAGTTGTGTAGAGTACGAGATATGTAAATAATATGAATAATGGTTGAAGTGTAGACCTATGTATGAAACATATATGTTTGTCTTTGCTGTCTTGCTACTCGCCTGCAGTGCATTTGTCGAGTCTGCCAGGCCCAGACCAATGCGAGCTCCAAGCAAAATCATCGCATTTTGTAATCTAGTTCTAGTAGTTTTCGCACCCACACATACCAATTGTCACATGCTCACACACAATGAAAAGTTATGTGATTATGTGCTGGAGTGAGGGGGGAGGGCAGCAGGCAGGAGGGGGTAAATATTCAGCTTCTTGCCCTTGGGCCCTGTTTTGGGCGTGGATATAAATGGGGCCTCGTTCTTGAACTCGCAATCGTGCAGAAAAAAAAAGAAAAGGGAAGAAACCACTTTTTTTCTGGGGCATCTGTTGTCGCTGGCTTTTGCTGTTATGCTATGCAAAAATTTTTCATCCGTTTTGCGTTGTTTGCCGGCTATGTGTGTGTGTGTGTATGTGAGTGTGTGTGTGTGGGGGTAAGTGTAAGTGTAAGCTGCTTTTAGGCGCTGCTTACAGCGCAAAGCGCTTTAAAAGGTTTTCCGATTCAATAGCGAATGGAATGGAAAGGAAAGAGGACAGCAAACATATGCCCCAAAAGAGCCCCCTGGCGGCCAGTTCAATTAGCTGCGTAAGCGTTGCTCAAGAGGGAGAGGGAGAGCAAGTGAGAATGACAGTGCGAGAGAGAGAGAGAGACAGAGAGAGAGTGAGAGCGAGAGAGAGATACATGAAGATCCGCTTTCTACTGAAAGTTTCAGCTATGCATTTACCTATTTAATAAAGAGATAAAGCGCAATAATGATATTACAAAATTAAAAACAACATATATACATATGTAAATAAGAAATGTTTTTGGTGTATTTCAATTGTTACTTGGTCGAACATTTGTGAAGATCTAGAAGATAAGCGCAATCAGTCTACAAAACATAGCTGCTAAATGTATATCAAAACCATTATGATTACAATTGTAGCCAGAAATTGTTATAATTTCAAAAATTAAATGAAGTAAATGTTTATTTAGTTTATATTTAGTTTAAGTCCGGTGGAAGAATTTTTGAATTATAACATAAAAGTTTGAAATCATTGCGAAGAAGTTTTAAAATAAGTATGTTATGCCTATTCTTCTATTGGAATCCTTTTTTTACTATATTGGACGCTCGCTTTGATACAAAAGTTTATTATAACTCTCATCGCTACTGTCATTAGTACGCCTTCTCTATACAAATATTTAAAATCTAGATGTCATTTAAATAGGCTGAATAAGAAGCTCCATTTCAAGAGGTTCTGTTTTTTCAATTCTATGCTTAAATAAAGATTCTAATTTTTGTGTATTAATAATTTTGGAGCATCCATTTAATATCTTGCTTTTTCCGTGTCTGCATTCTCTTGACCAGCCTCAATTTGATTAGCTTTCCATTTCGTAGGCGAGTGCAATCGAAAAAAAACAACTTTGTTCAATCAAAGCAGATGCAGACACAGACACACACACACACACTCGTAGGCTGAAAGGAAGGCAATCAGAGAGAGAACATGAACATTGAGAGCCGTTTTCTTCTACCTGACTGTCGCTTGACGCATTATTTTTCTTGATTTTCCACTGGATTAACTGCAGCGCGGAAGGTGTGCACTGAAATATCTTTGTTCTGCTTCTTCCCCCCGTTTTTCAAGCAACAATTTTCGATTTTCATTGTGTAGAAAGAGACAGCAGGAGAGGGTGAGAGAGGGTGAGTGAGAGAGGGAGAGCGAGTGCATACAGGACTCATTAACTTGGCATGCAATAATAAATTACAATAATTTGACACACAAAAACGGTAGGGGGGGGAACAGCGACAGAGACAGTGGGACACTCGCACGAAACGAGACGAAATTGAAAAATAATACCAGACAACAGAAACGATCCTGTTGCGAGAGAGAGAGAGAGTGCATGTGTGTGTGTGTGTGTGAGTGTGTGTGTGTGTGTGTGTGTGTGTGTGTGAGTGTGAGTGCAACCTGTTTAGCTGACAATGCAAATGCCTTCTGCTTTACTCTCTCTCTCTCTCTCTCTCTCTTTCAGTGTCTCTCTCTCTCTCTCTCTCTCGCTGTTTGTCCTGTGTTGCTCAGCCGATAGCCGCCTACTTTTTAGTCTGTGTTTTCAATTTTCTTTGCCTTGCAGGAAACTCAAATCTGAGAAGTCGCCGTCGTCGTCGTCGTCGTCGCCACCACCTGTAGATTTTCCCATTTTACTGGTGCTGCATTCGAAATGATGTACGGCGCCTTTTAATTGGACACGGTCTGCGTGATTGCGCCGAGGCTCGGCCTTTTTGCCTCTGCCTCTGCCTCTGCTTTTGCCTTTGCGACTTTCGGCTTACGACCGACCTCTTGTTGCCCCCTGCCCCTGCCCCTGCCCTGCCCCTTGCCCTTGCCCCTTCCCCTGCTCCGCCCGAGGCACTTGTGCGCCTTCGGGTGTGAGTGCTTTTGAGTGTCTGTGTGTTGAGTGCATCCACATGAATGATAGTCATGTACTCATGTATGCATGTGTCATTGGGAAAGCGAGTTTCAAGTTCAATATCATCATCATCATCATCATCTTGGTCATTAGTAGCGCTTTATGGCTAGAAATAGACTTTCATTTGATTGGAAAATTCATTCTAGAACTTGCTATGTAAGTATTTGTTTGATAACCTAAGGTAATTTGTAAGATTCAGTGGCAAATAATTACTATAAAACAGTATGCTAGGGATGACAAAAACAATTTGATCTGGGCAAGTCCGTCTGTCTGTCTGTCTGTCTGTCTGTCTGTCTGTTTGTATGCAAACTAGTCCCTCAGTTTTTGAACTATCGCAATGAGACTTT
The DNA here is from genome assembly GCA_035042425.1 of Drosophila flavopinicola. Taxonomy (NCBI): domain Eukaryota; kingdom Metazoa; phylum Arthropoda; class Insecta; order Diptera; family Drosophilidae; genus Drosophila; species Drosophila flavopinicola. Next base: position 54,894 of record JAWNLL010000244.1, on the reverse strand, counting down.
GCACAGAGACTTATTATTCAAAGGGACAGCACATTAGTCGAAACTGGCCGAATCAGACCACTATATCTTAAGGCTGCCATACAACTGGTAGTCGGTTTTTGGTAATAATTTTGGTTTTTTACTTTTTCCCGAAAAAAGCATTTACTCCCTTATTGATTTTGGAAAGTCGGAATCAATTTTAGCTTCTAAAGTGATTATTAAATTTTCAAGCTTGGGTTCACTTTGCTCATGGGGTGTTCTCTAGATTAATTCTATACCTACAAAATTAGAATTTTTTAATATAAAATTCGTCACGAATGTACTCCATTTTCATCACATATTTGGCATTTGTAAATATTTGTCTTAAATCAATTGTGAGTGTCAAAATTAGTAAAAAACGCCAACGAAAAACTAATTCTGGGATGGTTCACTTTTGTGCAAAAGTTATAAGATATTTGACTCGTAAAATTTTCGAGTTCTTCTAGGAGTTCAAACTCCCAAATCTTAGTAATTCCAGAGTCATTTTGCCAATGGTTTGCCATTGTTATCTATGTATAGTTATGTAATAAATAAATAAATAACACAAAATTTGTTCTTTTTTGTAGTTTACATTGTTTTATGCTTTATTTCGGCTCAAAAAAAATCGGTTCTCTCTTTTTTGGTTTTAATATATATTTGTTTTGTTTTTTTTTTGGTTTTTGGTTTTTTTTTTCTTTCAAGTTTTCAATTATGACAATTTAGTTATTTCATTTTCTCATTCTCATTCTCGTTTTATTTTTCATTGTGCATTGTGGTATATCATATATGCCTGCTCCTAAGTCGTACTTGGATGTACATACTTATATGGCATTATATACATACATATATATATTTAGAGATTCGTTTTGTATATATTAAGTTCCTTGCTTATCTGGTTGCCATAAATTCATGTTGCTGTTGAGAATGTTGTCCCAATATTCATATTCATTTTCATTTTTCGATTCGTTTTCATTTTGTTTAAAATTTAATGTTTTTGTTTGGGAATGGGAATGGGGTTTGCCGTTTACTACACAATACCATTTATTTGAAATACATTTATATAGTTTAAGGAAAATTGATATACATATGCGAAATGGCAAAACCAACCGAACTGACTTGAGTTGCCAACATTTAGTAATGTGTTTCTTCTTCGTCTTCTTCTTCTTCTTCTTCATTTACCATAATACCATAAAAACTTATAGAGTGCACCTCCTAACACTGCGCTACCAAAAAATTGTTACTGTATATTGTATTGTATTGTATTTTGGCTTTTTGAGTATGTAAAAATGTACAAATACACACAGTCACGCACACAATCATACACACACTCACACACACACTCACACACGCACACACACACACAACTATTACGCCGACTAGAAGCTGAAATCGGAATCCTAAATTCGAATAGCCCTTAGCCAGGTGTTGAGAGGTACACGGTTCCATGTCAAGTTATTGTTATTTGTTTGTTTGTTAGTAGTATTTCTCGTTTCAATAGCTCTATAATAGTCTGGGATATTGGGAAAAACGTGGATCTGCTCAAAATACTAGCGATTGTTTTCTTTTTACATGCATTTTTCTTGCAACAATTTCATTTTAAAAAACTATGCTTCTTCTTTTTGCATTATCGGACAAAAGTTGAGTTTGCTGTATAAAATAAATGTATATTCTTATTAATTACTATAAGACATACAATAAATGTTGTCGGCAAAGTTACTTTTCTCGTCGGCACACCGAAGTTTAACTTTTATTTGTTCTGGTTCTGTTTTTCTGCATTTTCACTTGGTGCTCTCAAAATTGATTTAGATTTTGGCGCGTATTCTCTTTTTGTTCTTTTTTTAATATACATATATGTATTTGCATTTGACATAAATGTCACATGTTTTGCTGTTTTCATAATTAATTGCTAAAATTTAACATGTAGTTGCTACATAATTTAAATATGTTTCGCTTTAAAGTCAATTGGGAAAATGAAACAAAAAATTTCGCCTGTTTCGTGTATTGCTTTGAGTTTCAAATCAAATAACCATGTAATTAAACAATTAAAAAAGAATCTCTTAAAACATTGCATTTACTGTTTTTGTTTTTATTTGCTTTTTTTGTTATTTATAATAATTTTCAATTAGTTTTCGTTGTTGAAATAGATGCACAACTACAACTACATTTAAGGATGAGAAACATTTTTGTTTTGTTTGGTTTTTTGTTTGTTGTTTTTGTTTTTTTTTTAAGGATAAGTGGGCGGCAATGCCACGCCTTGCGTCAGCCGCTGCCACGCCCAGTTAGACACGCCTGTTGTCATGTATGCAACAATTTGTGGTTTGGCCAAAAGTGTTTTTTTTTGTAAATATTCAAATTTAAACCGATGACAACGTGGAAAAAAATTCGCTGACGCGGAAGTGTGGGCGGGGCGGGGGCGGCATCTGCGCTAAATATATGTATAAGTATATATATATGTATATATATAAATCTTTTTATATATATAAACAATTAAAATTTAATGTACATTTAATTTAACTTGTTTGCAATTCGTATAAATTGTTATTTGTTTAAGTTTTACGTATTCGTGAGATATATATAGATAGTATATATACTATATATATATATATAGTTGATATATCCGTTTGTCAGCATTCGTAAATTTGTTCTTTGCATTAGTATGTAGTTGTTCATTATTGTTAAACGAGGTAGTTGCTTGAGCTTCGGTTGATTTTTAGTTCGTGCTATAGTCAGTTAGTGTTAGTGTTGCTAACGGTCTTCTTTCCTTTTGTATTCATTGTAATGCTGTGCTTACAGTTACACTTGCTATACATACATACATATATGTATATATAAATATATATATAAATATCATTAAAAAAAAAAATTATTGTATATGTATATATATTAAAATTAGTTTTATCTTTCTTTGTATTGCACAGTTGAAACATGTTGAAATCAAAATTCCAATCGAAATCAATTGAACTAAAATTATTGCCTTGTGCTGTTGTATTTTTAGTTAACCTTTGCTATTTATGCTTAATTATTGTATTAACTTGCCCAAAAAATGATATGCACAATGTTGATATAAGTATATGTAGTTAGTATAGTATATGTAGGAGCTTAACTTTTGCTTGCATACCCAAAACAATAAAAATAGACAAACAACAAAAAAAATGTACCTGATTTGAAACTATAATTGTAATAACACATACACATTTTATATGTACAATGCATTTCTAGCTATTATTGACTTATGTATGTGTTCCGTATCTTTTCGACTGCTTTTCTTTTTCAAGCACAATTTTCGTTTACCAATGCTTAGCCTTAGATCCATTGTATTGGCTGATATTGCTGACCTTTTGTTGCTTTTCAAATGTTTAGCACATGTACTAAATTTAATGCAGCTTCTTGTGTTCTGAATTGCATGAATATTATTTGGTAGATATAGTTGAGTTGTAGATTGATAGCAAATTACATTTATCCACATTTCAATTGGCACCTTTTCGTAAGCGTAGAATATTTAGTACACGTTTTAGTACAGGTTGGAAGGGTATCTAAATCGGAATTTATCCTTCTTTAGTACTACGACTATTACTACCTTTAGTTCATCAAGCCATATGTGCACTAAATCTCCTGCGCTTTTGATAGTCTTCAAATATTTAGTACACTTTTTAGTACATCCATATTATTTTTGTGTTGTTGCCTATTCCTGTATAGTATGTCATTCTAAAATCTGTACTAAATTTCATGCGCTTTTGCTAGTCTTTCAAAATTGAGTACACTTTTAGTACATTCATAAATAGTAATTGAATAATAATTAACTCGATGCTGTTTTTCCCTGTACTAAAATCAATGTTGTTCTAAAGCGCGTGCTATATTTAGTAAATCGTTGAGTAAAACTGGAAGAGCTTAGATAGTAGCTGTTCCAAATTTAGTACATGTGCTAATTGTGCTTTTCAGCTTAATGCCGTGTGCTTATAAACTACATAAATTTTCGAGCTTAAAATCGAAACATCGATGTCAAAATTCTTAGAAGAAAGCTAAACTTTCTTACACACATTTTACGACACACTTTTCAAGGGGGATGTTTTATGGGGGTGGGGATTTCAGGTTATAGGGGGTAGATTAAAACTATTCGATACATAATCGTACATACATACGTAATTTAGATAGTTGGTATAATTATAATACTAGAGTTTTGTCGCCCCGGACTGTCCGAAATATTCAATTTGCTTTAAATTTTGAGCCGTTTCTGGGCATTGTAGTTCCGCATCTGGATCTGGTTGTGGTTCTGGTTCGGGATCTGGTTTTGGTTGTGGTTCTGGTTGTGGTTGTGGTTCAAGCTGTTGCCCTGATATTGGGCTTGCAGCTGATATTGGCGCTTCGTTGTTGTCCAAGCTTGTTGCTTGCGGCTTGTGGATGCTTTAGCTGCAACAGAAGAGAGCGGAAACGGAAAGGGTGAGTTGAGATTAATGCAAATGTGTTTATGGTTTTTTTTGCCAGTAATTATCAAACATTGCCCAATGAGACCCGCTAATTAGTCAATGTCGATAGCGTTGCCCGATGCCCGATTGCCTCTCGGTTCTCAGCTCTCAGCTCTCGACTCTCAACTTTCAATTCTCGGTTCACAGCTGGCGCAGGCGAATGTAAAATTGTTGTACGAAATGAAATACAATAAATAAATCTTTAATCCAATTATAGCTCATTATGCTCATATGCACACACGCACACTCACACACACACACATTATTATACTCTTTTCGAAGAAAATAGTATATTAAGTTTGTCCTGAAGTTTGTAACGCATAGAAGGAAGCGTCGGAGACCCCCAAAAGTTACTGCCAGTATGCTTAGAATGACAATACAAATTGATCTAGCCATGTCCGTCTGTCTGTCTGTCTGTCTGTCTGTCTGTCTGTCTGTCTGTCTGTCTGTCTGTCTGTCTGTCTGTCTGTCTGTCTGTCTGTCTGTCTGTCTGTCTGTCTGTCTGTATGTATGCAAACTAGTCCCTCAGTTTTTGAGCTATCGCGATAAAACTTTGCACAGACACTTATTATTCCAGGGGACAGCACATTGGTCGGAGCCGGCCGGATCGGACCACTATATCTTATAGCTGCCATACAACTCGAAGTCGGTTTTGGCCATATATCCCATGTTTTTTAATCTATCGCGATGAAACTTTGCACTGATACCTATTATTTAAAGAGACATCATATTGGTTGGAGCCGGCTGGATCGGATAACTATATCTTATAGCTGCTATACAACTTGCAATAAATTAAATATTTTTAGAACAAAAAAAAAAATGTTACGCGACAAAACGATTTTGTACAGCTTATGAAATTTCAGTGGTGCAGTTGGCAGAGTGAAAATTGCCTATAGGTTCGAAAAGAGTATAAAATCTTCGGCACGCCGAAGATAATCCTTCCCCACTTGTTATTATTAGCTTAGGCTAAAGCAGCCCCATAATCTGATATCTATGAGATGTCTTTCTCTTCAGTTTCAGCGTAATTCTTATAATTCGTATAATTCTCATTTGACTGTTGTTGTTGTTATGCTTTTTTTTATTTTTTTTTTAATTCTCGTTTATTCTCAATGCGCTGCTGGCCCACAATCTAAGCGCTATAGCAACAACAGCAGCAGCAGCAGCAGCACAGCAACAGCAAACAGAATTGAGGCAACAAACAGAGCGATACGCCTTTATTTCTTTTCTAATTTCGGTTAGCCCCTTCTTCGATAGCTGTATGTGTGTGTGTGTGTCTCAGTCTCAGTGTGTGTGTTCCATACACTGCTGCAAATCAAGGAGTGGCTATCAGCTGTTTCAACTGATCTTCCTCAGATTACTCAGAGTCAAGCATTGCAAATCTGATTTAGCTTTGTGGTTAAATTGATAAATTATCTAATCATCCATCAGCTAAAAGATCACACAAAAGTACACTCGATAAATTGCTGCAGCTGCAAATGCAAATCGCACAGTTAATGTTCAATTATTTTTGCATAAATGTTAATTTGTTCTTGTCAGGCATTTAAAAATTGTATTGAATTCCATAATCAAGATACTTTATACTTCTTTGTTTGGCTAATTGTGCCTATGTAATAGGATAATTGTAGTCCGATAATGTTTGGACATAATAAATAAAGTGGGGTTAAAGGATTATCTTCGGCGTGCCGAAGATTTTATACTCTTTTCGAACCTTTAGGTAATTTTTACTCTGCCAACTGCACCACCGAAATATTTAATGACGCATATCTTTGCTAATTATAATTGAATCGATTTGAAATTTTAAACATTGATGAGTTATACGGATGCTCAAGTGTACAAGGAAATTTAAGGCGATAGCTTTGAAAAGATCGAATATATGGCCAAAACCGACTTCCAGTTGTATGGCAGCTATAAGATATAGTGGTCCGATCCGGCTGGCTCCAACCAATGTGCTGTCCAATTGAATAATAAGTCTCTGTGCAAAGTTGCATTGTGATAGCTCAAAAACTGAGGGACTAGATCCCATACATACAGACAGACAGACAGACGGACATGGCTAGATCAATTTGTTTTGTCATTCTAAGCATACTGGCAGTAACTTTTGGGGGTCTCCGACGCTTCCTTCTATGCGTTACAAGCTTCAGAGTATAACTAGTAACTTGTCATCTTATAAAATAAAAGAGTTTTACATAATCAAATGGTCAAAATTACCAAAAATTGTTTTTGAAATTACATTCTATCCTAACGAACCTTCACACACTATAGTTGTTGATGCTAGGTTTAATACGAACTTTTTGCTTAATGATGTGAATTTGAAATGAATGAAAAAAATGAATGAAGAGAATGCTAAAACCAATAGTAGAATTCATAATCTATAATTGAAATAAATTGTATTTCTCGCAGTGTATTCGCATCACGCCTGAGGCGAAGACTCGCAGTCTAAAGAAAGCAACCGCAGCAAGAAGGGTTTGGCTCTTTCATCCCAAACATCGCTCACATACCCTCTACATTTGTCTAATGCTTGCGCCATTGATAGTCGATATGCCGTGCTTGTATGTGTGTAGCGCAATCGTCAGCCGATAAGGCCGATATCGCTGACTGACTGACAAGCGCGACACACGCTTCAATGGCCACTCACAGCAGCCATCACATCCCAGCCCCATCCTGTAATAGAATGCTGGGCACTCCTGTAGTACCTGTGGCCCACATAGCGTGTGAAATTATCAAATTATAGAAAATACACAAAAAACGACGACGAATTTACTATTTAGTAGTCGTCAAAAGTCTGACAGATCTGTTACCAACTGAAGATTTTTCTCATTTGTGTGCTTCGAGTTTGGTTTTGTTACATTTTGAGGCCCTGAGCACAGCTGTTGTTGTTGTTGTTGTTGTTGTTGTTGTTGCTATTGCTGTTGCTGTTGCTGTCGCTGCTTCATTTAATCTGCAGCGCATCAGCAATTAGCGGAAACTCGTCATAAAAAACAACAAGCTGCGCACAGCACAAAATCGGATAAAGCGCCGACAGCAGCAACAACAACAACAACAACACAAAACTTTAGCCTAAACTTTTTTTTAGACACATATTTTTTCTTCTTATTTTCAACTCGTTTTGCTTGCCTCTTGGCTCTAAGATTTATTTCGCTTTACTTTTTATATACTTTTATTTTTTTTTGGTTTCTGCTTTTTTTTTTTTTTTTGTGATTGTGAGACAAAAATTTCTGTTGAATTGGAATTAGGACACACATGAAATAATAACAACAACAGAAGACAAGCCAAAATGTAGCAACAATTTCTGAGCAATGCCAACAGCAACAACAACAACAGCAACAACAACAACAACAACAAATGTTGCTTGGCGCAGCTGTGCGCCATTTGACGCTCCTTCTTAGCCACACACACAAACAAACAAACACACACACACACACACATATGCATATATATAAATTTTTATTATAGTTGCTGGCGTATACAAAGCCTCCCAGCCTGGCAGCCTGTGTCAGCTTTATTTTATTATTTTTTTATATATTTTTTATAATTTTATTTTCGTTTGCTTCAGTTGTGAGAGGAAGCGACGGAGGCCAAGTTCGTTGCCTAAGTCTTTTGTTTGCCAGCTGACAACGTGCGTGTGAGCGAGATAGCACGATGCCATTTGCATTTGTGGGTGGATTTTGGTTCTTCGAATTGATTGAAATAATTAATAATAATTAAATATACATAGATATATGTATGTATATGTATGATATGGTACATGCAAAGACATTAAAACAATGCATTGAAATTGTTCAAGCATATTGCAGTTTTCTGTTTGTTTGTTTGTTGGTTTTTTGTGTGATATCATTAGAAAAGAAAAGAGCTGTTCTTTGAGTGAAGTATTCCAAAGAGCATGACTTGATATTTGCTATATAAGTATTCTCTGCAATTAAAGGTAGCGGAAATTCCATAAAAATTGCCCTAACAGATTTGCTTGTAGTTCAAGTAAACTGTTTGAATCAAATATAAATTGAATATAATCCATTGATTTGAGCTGATCTTAAAGATACTAGCCTAAGCTAGCCAAGCCTAGTAATATTGATTATCTATGTGAGCAATTTTAAGGCTTACTAATTATAATCAGTTCTGTTCTTTTTTGTATTTAATATGCCTACAGACTCAGATCGACGTATTTGATATCAATAAAATAAATCGATATTATACATTACAATGGAGTAAACAAAATTGGTTTTTAGTTTGGTTTCTTCTGTGTTATAATCAATGACTCATAGCCTTAAAAGCACTGATGCAAAATTTCAGCTTTCTAAAGCAATATCTTTAAGTTGACTTTTATATGTAAGTTTAGCCTAATATTGATTATATCAAAGACGAAATAGTGAAATTTATATGCCATTAACTCAAAGTGAAGAATTGTGATTTCCTGATGCTGAATCTTTTTGAAGAAACTAAGATTTGGTTTATAATGAAACTGAGCTTTTATTTCAAATAACCATTTAATCTTATCCTTAACCACTTATTTATTGGGTATGATCCTTCTGGGTATGATATATCAGACAAGAACGAGCATGAGCCACCTGTAGATAAAATCATAGAACTTTGCATTTTTTTGCACAAACGATACTTTTCTATAGGCTCATCAATTAACAATGGAGAAGATGGGAAAAAAATAAAAAAAAATTCCAGTTTCAGTTCGCCATAATGTACACACACACACACACACATGCACATACATGCTCCTATGCGAGGGATGATATATATAAGGAAAAAAAAGTATTTGAAGCAGAGATAGAGGGGATTCGACAGAGTTCAACCTTACAGCTAGCATTATTTGCAATGGTTTATCACAGTTTGAGCAGATAGACACGAATAGGGGAAAGATGAGGCAGAGGCAGCAATAGCAATAGCAATAGCAACAACAGCAGCAACAACAACAACAACAGTGGAGACACAACTTGCGGCAGATGCTCAAGATTCGAGCTCAAGATGTTTTTGTTGTTGCTGCTGCTGCTGTTGATCATGATGATGCAGCAGCCATGCTATGCTCATCTTCTTCCTCTTCTTGCTGCTCTTCTAGTCGTTATTGCTTGGCATTGAATTTGTGTACAAATCAAATGTCTAACGCTATTTCGGGGGTTGATTTTCCTAACGCGCAACATGAGCAAGATTTTTCTCGAAAAAGCCAAACTCCAAAAAGGTTAAGACAGTGTGTGTGTATATGTGTGTGTGTGTGTGTGTATCTACACTTAATAGACAACACAATATAAGCATCAGGATGCTGTCAAATGGTTGGTAATTAAAAAACACAAAAAAAAAGCATTGAAAAAAGACCGAAAAACGCAGCTAAGGGAAAAGTCAAATGGAAAAGAAAGATTTACAGTTTCGTGGAAAATGTTGGCTTGACTGCGAGAGGGGGAGGCAGATGATTGGGACTGGGATTGGGGTTGGGGTTGGTAGGGGCAAGGGCAAGGGTGGTTGGCATAATTCACATTTGCAGCTAATTTGATTGAGTTTTTGTGTTAGATGTCACGACCTTTTGGAATTAGGCAAATTTGTCGCCTTTTTGCGCTGCTTGCCTTTTTCGTCTATTTGGCTTTTTTGTTCGATTTGCTTGTGTTTCTGTTCATTTGCCGTAATGCGTGGCCCAACATGGGTTCATAAAACAGTCAATCAAATGTCAGACAGTAGGCACCGAAATAATATATAAATATACTGTAGAAGGCTGCGGCTACCAAATCACTTTTCACTGCCCAAGATATATTTTCTTATTTTTTGGAAGTTATATTTTAATTTTAATGTAATTACGCATGTCTGGTTAAAGCTTGAAAAAAATATGTACGAGTTCGATTTTTCCAACACAAACAAGTGAGAACGTTGCAGTCGGGCGGAGCCGACTGCGTAATACTCTGATACCATTTTAAGAACAGCTGAAAGCAAGTGAACAGAAAATTTTTGGTCGATCTTAAGAGGGGGTGACCAGAAGTCTATCTACCAATTTTGGTGACTCTAGCTCTAAAACTGTGGAAGATATAAGCTTTCGCGATTTTTGGGGGCGGGAAGGGGCGTGGCCCCAAAAAATTTGGCTGATCTTTAGAGGGAGTGACAAGAAGTCTATTTTACAAATTTCTTGACTCTAGCTCTAAAACTGTGGAAGATATACATTTTCGCGATTTTTGGGGGCGGGAGGGGGCGTGGCCCCAAATTTTTTTTACCGATATTTAGAGGGGCTGACCAGAATTCTATCTTCCAAGTTTAATGACTCTAGCTCTGAAACTGTGGAAGATATAAATTTTCGCGATTTTTGGGGGCGGGAGGGGGCGGGGCCCCAAAATTTTTTGCTGATCTTTAGAAGGGCTGACAATAAGTCTATCCTCCAATTTTGGTGACTCTAGCTCTAAAACTGTGGAAGATATACATTTTCGCGATTTTTGGGGGCGGGAGGGGGCGGGGCCCCAAAATTTTTTGCCGATCTTTAGGGGGGCTGACAATAAGTCTATCCTCCAATTTTGGTGGCCCTAGCTCTTAAACTGTGCGAGATATAGGCTTCCGTGTTTCGTGGGGGCGGGGTGGCTGGGGGCGTTCCAGTGGGCGTGGCCGGAAAATCCAGGACGCAATCTTTTGGGCTGGTCAGCCCTAGTCTAAATTCCAAATTTGGGGACTCTAGCTTCAAAATTGCGGGAAATATACACGTGTTATCGAATTGTGCATTCATGTATATCGATTTTCGCGATTACGGGGGCGGGAGTGGGCGTGGTCGAAATTTTGTTTCTGTAATCTGTAGAGGACGTCACCAGTAATATATATTCCAAATATGGTGACTTTAGCTTTAAAACTGCGGGAGATATAAGCATTTCAAATTAATTTTGGAGGGGGGCTGGTGGGCGTAATAATGGGCGTGGCCGATTAACCTAGGATCCAATTTTTTCGGGAGGTCACCAGCAATATACCTACCAAATTTGATTACTCTAGCTTCAAAATTGTGGGAGTTATTCACGTTTAATCGATTTGTGATTTGAGGTGTATCGACATGTTATCGATTTGCCAGCCTCCCAGTGGGCGTGGCATAAATTTGGAATAAACTTGATCTGAAGCAGATAGCTATAATCATAACGCAAAAGATTTCAAGAGTCTATCTAATATCGTTTCGGAAATACGCGCGTTCATCCAGACAGACAGACGGACGGACGGACAGACGGACAGACGGACAGACGGACAGACGGACAGACGGACAGACGGACGGCCTGACGGACATTCGACAAAACCAATATACTATGAGTACCTTCGGTATCAGAGTATAAAAATAGCTAGATTTTGAGAGACAATATCTGGAGTATTTCTAGCAAGTTTAATGAAGAAGCTCTATTCACACAAGCAACAACAAAAGAGCTATACGGCTACAAAGATTGAACAACATTAAAAAAACTGAGCAACAACATTTTGAACATTTGACTCCTAGAACCCAAAATAGTATAAAACTGCTAAAATAATAACAAAATGCAGTGCGCACTTTTATATACCTAATTTTATAGCATTTTTCAACTGACAAGTGTTTAGAACCCGAAGGAAAAACGAGCACAGATATAAACGATTTCTATTTACGAATTAGGAAAAATGTTGAAAATGAAAATGTGATTGCAATGTGAAATTGCTGCTCAGTTTGTGTTATGGCTGCTAAGGGAACAGCAAATAGCGTAACAAAGAACGGTTAAACAGTTATGCGAAAAGGGAAGTAAGGAAGGAAGGAAGGAAGGGCTCTTGCCCCAAAACAAAAGCAGAGCAGAGCAAAGCAAAGCAGAGCAACAAAAAGCAACAGATCAGCAGCTCGACTGAGGCCAGAAGGAAGTGAGAAACACATGTGGCCAAAGGGGCGGAACGGGGCGGGGCGGGGCTCGAGGCGCAGGAGCAGAAGCAGGAGCCAGTTGGCCATAACTACAACAACGAAACTCAACTGGTAACTGCAAAAGAGATAAACTGAAACTGGAACTGGACCTGGCACTGGGACTGGGGCAGCAGCTAAAATGCGATCCTGCACAGCATTTGCGCATCCATCATACAGACAAAAACTAAGAGAAAAGAATGGAACAAACATGCGACGGCTGCTCTATGAGAATGTATGCCAACGATATTTGCACAGATACAGCTACAGATACATGCATGTGCACAAAGATACAGATACAAATACAGATACAGATACTCTCTCGTTGCGTTTGAAAGCAGCAGACAAAAGCCTTGACAGGCAGCTATTGTGCGGCAATTTTTGGCTCGCAGCGCTGCAAGATTTCTATACTAAATACATACATATATATAAATATATACAACGATTTTGTGTTCTTTTTTGTATTATTATTATTGTGTTGAAAGGAGCTGCAGATACATAGGACACACAAGATACATAGTACATGCATGCATATATACAGCTGTATGCTATATGGAAGCATGAAAGCAGCGGCAGCAACAACTATGAATCATGGTAACTGCTAATGTTGTTGTTGTGGCTGTTGTTGTTGTGGCTGTTGTTGTTGTTGTTGCAGCACATAAGTAGAAGACGACGAAACAGCAGAAAAACATGAAAAAGGCAGCAAGGATTACACACACACACATATCAGAAAGAGAGCGAGCAGTGTGTGTGTGTGTGTGTGTGTGTGTGTGTCTTGTAGATAGCTTGAAGACAGTAGACACACACACACACACACACACACACGTGTAGAGTGAGCAAACAATACAAAGGTACACAATTTCTACCTGGGCAGCGACGTCGTCGTCGATCGAAATCTCTGCCTTGCCGAAAAATTAAAATTACACATGGTTGTTGTTGTTGTTGCTGCTGTTGTTGTTGCTGTTGTTGCTGTAGTTGCTGGATGAGCATATGTACAGGAAACCAGTTTGATGTTCAACAAACAAACCGCGTAAGAAAAACGCACAGCGAGAACAAAACGCGGCAGAAACAACAACAGCAACAACAACAACAGCCAAAGGGCAGAAGCAGCAAGTAGAAATTCACAGATACAAATACACTGAACGCATTTTTGTTGTGGTATCTAGCAATTGATGTATATTCATATGAGCATTGCTAGCGAGCAAATCGAAAACTGTCCGCATTACACAGTACAAAATAATAGACATGATTTTCAGCTTCTTTAGCTTAAATTCCAAAATGTCTGTCAATATAGTTTAGTGTTAAATCCTATATGGCATTGGTATGAATAAATACTGGAGTTAATTTTAATAGGAAATTTGTTATTTAGTTTTGAAATATGAACAGTTTCGGCTTAAGCTTTAAGCCAAATTGTTTTCTATATATAACAGTGATCTTTTGTAGTTCTTTTTCCAAAAACATTTTCTGACTGAAGTACACTGCTCTACTAGCCATTAGTTCTGCTCAAGTGTACACTGTTTAATTCTGTATAATATATGTATATACATATATATAAAATATATCACAAATTTGTAATTCATTTGCTCGGTTATCTAATTTGAATACTCTCAACAGCATTTGTTAACAATGTGAAATAGGAAAATTAAATTATAAGAAATATAAGTTTTATTTATTTCGAGACACTCAAGATATAATAATATATAAATAAAAAAACTCAAATTTCTGTACAATAATGATTAATAACTTATATTTCTAAGCACAAGTTTAATTCGTTGCGATTGTTGATATATTTTGAAGAAATGCAGCCAACTTGCTGTAAGTTTTCTTTAAGTGTACCAACGACAACAGCGACGCCGTTGTATGTTATGATGACATAGCTATAGTCAGAGACGCTGCTGTTGTTGTTGCTGCTGCTGTTGTTGTTGTTGCTGTTGTTGCTGGCCGCGCAGGCGCACAACTTGAGCGTTCGTTTCGTTGTTTGCGTTTGCGTATCTTTGAGATACACTCGCTGCTTGCTGCGCTGCTTGCTTCGTGCTGCTGCCGCTTGCTGTGGCGCGCACTTTTCGTTTGTCTCTTCTACTTTGTCTTTGCTGCCCCTGTTGGCATGTGTGTGCGTGTGTGTGTGTGTATATACTACTTTTTTTGGCTATTTACTGCTGTTCCTGCACACACACACACACACACACACGGACAGCTGTTAACATGTGTGCGTGTTATGTTGCTGGCGTTGTCTTTGCTTTTATGTTGTTGTTGTTGCTGTTGCTGTTGCTCTTGGTTTTTGGATTTGGTGTTTTTGGCATTTGCCAGATACAGATACAAAGAGACTTGGCTTATGCTGCTTATGAGTTGTTGCTGGGCACTTAGATGTCGCCATAATGCGCACAAGTAGTGTACGAATTGTTATATATATGTATATATAACTATCAAATATGCCTCAGTTTCAGATCATATCCTGTCAGCTAGCAATTTGTTGTTATTCCTTTTAGAAGCGCAACAGAACTGGCTATTTTAACATATATGCATGTACATATGTCTATATATATACATATATACACATGTCTAGATGTTTAAACATGTCGGTTTCTTTCGATATATGTACAAAAAGAGCGCGTCGCTAAAATTCGCCTTGCCTCAATTTGCCTTCGTCTCTTTCTTCGACTTTCGTATGCCTCTCAACTACTTGCGCTTAAGAAACAGCAACAATCAACCAACAACAACAGCAACAATGAAAAAAGAAAATAATATTTAAACACACGCACGTAATTTCTCTGGAACTAGCAACAACAACAACAAGGCACAACTTCACATCGCAACGAAAGCAACAAATATGTATACAAATAAATTTCAACAAAAATAATTAACAAAATTAACGAGAAGTCAGCGTTTGGCAAAACAGCTGACCGAAGTGCAAATGCTCTGCATCTATGAATACTATATACATATATATACCTAATCGATTCCAAGCAAAAGCTGTTTAAGACAAGCACTCATAAAGATCCTTTGGACTTGTAATAATGGTTATAAGAGAACTAAATTTAACTAACTTTTGTCAAATATGATATAGTATATCAAACTGAATCGTTTCGATATGTATGCTGTTTGTCCGGTTCCAACAGCAGAAATCTCTGTGCCGAATTTCAACAGCTTAGCTCCAACGAGAGCCGAGTTCATATAGTCAGATATTGTGGCGTTACATATTTGCTGGCCAAACCGAAATAGCCGCTCATTCAGAGTATGCAAAAGGAACACGCAAGCGGAAATTTGTTGTTCGTGTTGAGCACTTTAAATACTTTGAACTTTGCTAAAAGAGTTGCGTTTGTGCTCAAGATGTATAAGTAAAACAATAATCATTGATCCTTAACTGAAAAAAACGAAAATATAATAAATAAAATAAATAAATAAAAGCAAATTATAAGGTTGTGTTTTTTTTTTTTGGTTTGAAACATTTTCAATAATTTATTTCGCTTTTTTATGGTTTTTGTGTGTACGCGTCTTTGTATGCTTCTTCTTCTTTTTCTTCTTCTTATTTCCTTCTTGGATTCCTTTGTCTTTCTTGTTTTTTCATCATTCTTTTTCATTTGTATGTCATATGTATGCATTTAGTATCTAAGCATATAGCTAAATATATATATAGTTAAAAATTTGTTGCGCTAGTTATACAAAAAAAATAGATATATCAATAATACAAAAATTATACATAATATATACATATATATATATATATATATATATGCATATATAAATGTAGTATATACGCAGCTCTAAATGTAAGGAATTGTTTTCATTTATAAAAAAATAGGTTTAACATTGGAACATAAAGCTAATGGCAAATATTTGTAATTCCGTTTTGATTTGCATTGTGTGAGTTTTGTTTTTGTTTCTTTTGAGTATTACGAAATGGTAAATTATAAAAAAATTTAACTTTTGATCATATGTATTTTGTCAAATAAAAAAATAAATGAAAAGAAAAGAAAATATAGAAATTAAAATTGAATTTTGTTTTAATTAGTGGCTTACAAGAGAAAGGCATAAATTAAAAATTAATAATAATAAATATATAATACGCAATTTCTTTATATATAAAATCATATATAAGCATATATATAAGAGCTTTATAATTGTTAAATGTAAGTTATCCCTGATTTTTGCGTTTGTTTTGTTTGCTGACAATTTGGCGTTTTGTTGGCTACTTTTACCCTATATATATATATAGTATATAGCAGCTATATGTTTGTATGTATATAAGCACTATATATCAATTGGCATTACATATTTATATATGGCATTCGTTTATGGTTTACAGGCTGACAGAAAACAACAACTAATTACAAAAAAACAATCAACTAAAGTGTGCGCTATAGATCTGCAGATCATATATGAGTTATAGTTGTATATAATATTATTATCATTCTATATATATATATTTATGTATGTATGTATATATGGTGTAGCCCTGATTTGTGTGTGTGCGTGTATGTGTGTGTGTGTGAGTGTGTTGCATTCTTTAAGCGTTTCTTTCTTTTCGTTTTCATTTTTTCTTTGAGGTATGCGCGGCGCTTAAAAAATTAATTTCACAAAAAAAAAAATTAAAAAAAAAATTACAAATACTATGACAAAAAATAATACAATATTTAATTTATAATTAATAATAATAATACAATTTAACATAAATTTTTAAATTAAATTTGCTGCTACAACAATAGGAATTTCGAATACAAAAAAAATACATATAGTTATATATATTAGAGTTATATAGTTGCTATAGTTTCTAGATATGTGTGATTTGTTTTTTTCTTCATCTTTTTTTGTTTGTTATATATGGCAAAAATTGTTTAATAACAGCTGTGCTGAATGGGCGTGTCTTCGAATGCTAAAGGCTTTGTTTTAAATTACTAAAGTAAAAATCAGTCAGAAAAGAAATGAATTTAAATTTAAAAAAAATTGTAAAAAGACAGTTTAACAACAATTTATTGTAGCAAATGCAATTAAAATTTGCTCGCAAATTGCTAATATTAATAAAAAGTGTAATATTGTAAAAACAAGCAAAAATGCTTGAAATGAATAAAATAAAAATAAATTTATTGCAGCTGTTGAAAATCAAACTTGTTTCAAAATTAAAAAATTCAAAATAAAAAGAAGACGCAAAGAGAAATGAAGTTAAGCTTGAAAATCTTTGCGTCTTGTTTATTTTTGTTGTTTGTTGTTTGTTAAAAGCAAAGCCAAAGCGTTGAGCATTTAAAAACGTGCCGTGCAGCCTAAAAACCCACCCCGAAACCCAAACCCCCACTCGAGAAACCCCAAATACCCCCTATCGCCCCCCATCGACCCCACTGCACTCAATACATTTCAATATCCTTCTCAATGATGTGATATTCCTCTGTGAATTCCTCCTCGTACTCGTGCTTAATATCAACAAATTCGTTTTTAATCAAATGACGCTCGCCGCCGCCGCTCAGCAACAGTTGCTGGCGTGCGTGCAGCGCATCATCATCGTTCTCATCATCGTCTAGCAGACTATCATCATCCTCGGCCACATCCTCGAGCTTGAGAGCCAAAGGAGGGGCTGCTGCTGCTGCTGCCAGGCAGGCTGCAGTGGCAGTTGCGGCAATTGTCGCTGCTGCTGTTGCAGTGGCAATTGTTGCTGCTGCTGCTGCCGCCTTGGCAGCGGCCACAGCAGCCGCCTTCTTGCCAACGACACGCGGCCGATTGTGCGTCTCGAGATGCTTGCGCAGGTGATCCTTGCGACAGAAGCCCTTCTCACAGATATCGCACATGTGCTGCTTGAGGCCGGTGTGGATCGCCTCCACGTGTCGCCGCAGATCGGTCTTGTGATGGAACTGCTTGGGACAGAGCTCGCACTTGTGCGGCTTGTCCTGCGTCCGATGCCGGCCCAGATGGGTCGTGTAGACATCCTCGCTCTGGAAGCGCTTGCCGCACTTCTGACACCGAAACGGATACTCACCGGAATGGAAGCTCTTGTTGTGCTGCGTCAGATAGCAGTTCTTGGTGAACTCCTTGTCGCACTCCAAGCACTTGATGCGACCCGACGGCAATGTGGTCGAGTGTGGCGATGTGGAGCCAACGCTGCTGTTGCGACGTCGCTTGCTCGCCGGCAATGATGCTGCTGCTGAGGCGGCAGCACGTCGCTTCTTCGGCAGCACGGCAACAGCAGCGGCTTGTTGTTGTTGTTGTTGCTGTTGCTGTTGTTGCAGTTGTTGCAGCTGCTCCAGCTCGAGTTGCTGCTGTTCTAGTTGCTGCTGCTGTTGTTGTTGCTGCTGTTGCTGCAGATATTGCTGCTCCAGCTCAAACTCCTGCTGCTGCTGCTGTGCTATGGCCATTGCCATGTCCAGCTCCAAGGCAGGCGTTGCCCGCGAGCTGCTCACGGTGGGCGAATAGGGCGTGGTCGTGCCCAGCAATGTCAATGTTGTTGCCGGTTGATGTTGCTGCTGGTGCTGCTGCTGCTGCTGGTGGTGTTGCTGCTGCTGCTGATGGTGATGATGTTGCTGCTGCTGCGCCTCCTGCTGCGCCTGCAAGGCATGCGTCAGCGTGTGCACCGGCGGCAAGTCACCCTCCTGTGGCGAACGCTGTGCGGCCACCGAGTAGGGCGAGAGTGGGGCATAGGGGGCAAAGAGTGAGGCCGGCATTAGCTGCAGTATTTGATGGCCATCGCTGGTGTAGGCATCGTAGGTGCCCACATCGTTACCAATAATAGTGTGATAGCTCATTGTGTGCTCCAGCAATGGCGGCAGTTGCTGGTAGCAAATGTTGCTGGTGATGTTGCTGCTGTTGTTGTTGTTGTTGCTGCTGCTGCTGCTGATGTTGCTGCTGCTGTTGCTGGTGATGTGCGGCGTGCTGCTGTTGCTGCTGCTGCTGCTGTTGGTGGTGATGTGCTGCTGCAGCGGCGGTGTTGCCGCCGTGCGTGTGCTGCTGATGATGTTGCTGCTGCTGCTGTTGGGCGTATGGCTGCTGGCTATACTGCTGCTGCTGCTGTTGCTGTTGTCCACCAGTTGCAACAGTTGCTGCTGCTGCTGCTGCGGCGGCGGCGGCGACAGCTGGTAGGGGTGCTGGTGGTGGTGGTGGTGCGCCATAGTGGTGCATCCCATGTCCATACTGATGGGCGTGGTGTGCATGGGCATGGGCGTGGTGGGCGTGATGTGCATGGGCGTGGGCATGGGCGTGGTGGGCGTGGTGGTAATAATGGCCGGCAGCAGCTGCTGCGGCGGCATGCTGATGTTGCTGCTGCACGGCAGCATATTGCTGTGCGGCGGCTGCTGCTGTTGCTGCATATCCAAAGCCAGCATGTTGTAGTCCATTGCCATAGGCGGCGGCAGCAGCGCTCCCATAGGCGGCGGCGGCAGCAGCGGCGGGGTGGTGCGCGAGAAATCCATTGCTTGCTCCTCCTGCTCCACCTCCTCCAGCTGCTGCTGCGGCGGCTGCGGCAGCGGCAGCAGCGGCTGCTGCAGCAGCAGTTGTTGCTCCTGCTGCTGCTGCTGCTGCTGTTGGTGGTGGTGCTGTAAGTGGTGGTGGTGCTGCTGTTGCTGCTGGTGCTGGTAAATAGTAACCGGCGAGTTGCTGTTGCTGTTGCTGCTGTGATAGGGCCGCAGATATGTGAGCTGTTGCTGCTGCTGCGGGTGATGTTGCTGCTGTGACAGCAAGACGTGTTGCTGCTGCTGTTGCTGCTCCTCCAGCTGCTGCTGTTGCTGCTGCTGCTCCTCCATGACCATTGCTGAGTTGCTGTCCTCCATTTGTTCGATCTTTATAATTGTGGCTGTTGTTGTTATGGCTGTTGTTGTTGTTGTGTGATTGTTGTTGTTGGTGGTTGTTTTGTTCAGCAGGCCCCTCATTTGGGAGGACGGCATTTGTGTGTTGTTGTTGTTGTTGTTGATGGGGGCGGAGGGACCTGCTAGCCCGTTTGGGTGACCGTTCAAAACGGAATTGTTGCTGCTGCTGCTACTGTTGTTGCTGCTGCTATTGTTGTTGTTGTTGTTGTTGTTGCTGCTGCTGCTGCTGTTAGCATGCTGTGGTGAAGCGTTTGTCGTCGATTGCACTTGTTGCTGCTGCGGCTGCTGCTGCTGCATGTTGTAGTGATAGTGATGCCCATTGCTGGCATAACCATTGCTGTGCGCCAGCAACTGTTGCTGCTGCTGGGCATTGGTGGGCGACGGCGACGCCGAATACTGCGACATGGCGCCGCCCACCGGCACGCCCGTCGCACCACAAACACCGCCATAGTCCGGCGGACTGCGCGGCGGTTCCGGTGCTGTTGGCGTCTCAGCAACTGTTGCTGCTGCAGCGGCTGCGGCGGCGGCAGCAGCAGCTGCTGCTGCGGCAGCTGCATTGCCCCGCCGGCTGGTCTTCGTGACGGGATCGCGAGCGGGATGATGGTGTGCGGATATGGGCAGCGAAGCCGGATCCGGCTGCCCGCTTGACTTCACGGCGTTCTTGTGCAACGTGGTGTTGTAGTGGCGCTTTAGGTGTCCGGAGCTGGTGAACCACTTGTTGCAGGCCGTGCAGTTGTAGGTCTTGGGCCGCCGTGCCTCATTGGACTTCCAGGTGGCCGCCTTGGCGGTCAGACTGTTTGCCGGCAGCACCGAACTGGAGCTGGGCGGCTCAAAGTTGCGATAGGGCGTGGGCGTGGCAGCGCCAGCAGCAACATTGTTGTCTCCGGCCGTCGCTGCTGTTGCCGCCGGGTTGCCCGTGGTGGTGCTGGGATATTCCGCCGGACTGGTGGTCACCTCAGCGGCCGTGGGATCAAACGACTTGTCCACGTAGTGCTGCGAGTCGGCGTACTCGGACTTGATCAGCGCGTACTCTTGCTTGATCGGCTGGTAGGGCGACTGCTTGGTGGCGTAGTAGTGGTGCGGGGATTTCTCCAGCAGCGGCTGCATGTAGGCGGGCAGACCCTCCTGATGTTGCTGCTGCAGGTGCTGTTGCTGGTGCGGATGTTGCTGCTGGTGCGGATGTTGCTGCTGCTGCTGCTGCTGTTGCTCCCAGCTGTGCAGCGCTCGCTGCTGCATCGTTTGCATCGAGTGCAGCGGATCGGGCAGCGCCAGCGGCAGTCCGGCAACAACAATATCGTGTTGCTGCTGCTGCTGTGCCTGCTGCTGCAGCAATTGCTGATGGTACACCATCTTCTGCGAGTCCAAGTCGAGCAGCTCATTGCCGGCGACGGCAGATGCCGCCGAAGGCAGCTCCTCCTTGATGTAGGGCGAGCTGGCGTACCCGCTGCTGCCGTACGGAGACTCACCGTGCACATTGGCAATATGCTCCTGCAGTTCCGATTCGTTGGTCGTGAGGATGCCACACTTTTTGCACTGCAATTTGCAGGTGTTGTTGTTGTTGTGATTGCTGCCAGGCGAACTGGGC
Organism: Drosophila flavopinicola; assembly: GCA_035042425.1. Lineage (NCBI taxonomy): Eukaryota > Metazoa > Arthropoda > Insecta > Diptera > Drosophilidae > Drosophila > Drosophila flavopinicola. Next base: position 33,207 of record JAWNLL010000244.1, on the reverse strand, counting down.
GTGGCGCTGTTCAATTGCAGATGCGATGATGTGGACGTGGGACTGCTGCTGCTGACGACACGCGGACTCATCGCTGCCGCTGCAGCGCTGCTGCTAACAGCAACTGTTGCTGCTGCCGCGGCTGTCGTTGCCGAGTCCTCGCCGGCAGCAACACTGCCGGCTGCTGCCGCTGCGGCGGCGGCTGCAGCTGCTGCTGTTGCCGCTGCTGCCGCTGGCAACACCGAAGTCGGCTGCTGCAAGTACGGATGATAGCGCACCACTTTGGTGTAGTCCACATAGCTGCTGCCGTAATCGGCGGCGCTTTGTTGCTGCTGCTGCTGTTGCTGGTAGAATTGCTCGTAGCTGTTGATGTAGCTGCTGGCGGCGTAGCTCTGCTGCTGCTGTTGCTGCTGCTGCTGCTGATGTTGCTGCTGCTGCTGTTGCATGTCGCTGGCATAGATGCTGCCATAGAGTTGCTGCTGCTGCTGCTGTTGCTGCGGCTGCGACAGTTGCTGCTGCTGTTGCTGCTGTGCGGCGTACATGTGATGCGTGGCGTACGGCTGATGCGTTATGGCCGACGACAACTGTTGCTGCTGCTGCTGTGCCTCGGCGGACAGCAGCGACTGTTGCTGCTGCTGCTGCTGTGTTGGCTGCGGCGTGCCTGGCTGATTATCACTGGAGTCGGCAGCGGCGCTGATTGTTGCATTCGCATTCGCATTCGGCGATGCGGCAGCTGCAGCAACTGTTGCTGTTGTCGTTGCTGCCGCAGCGCTCGTTGCTGCGGCCGCTGTCGTCGCTGCTGCTGCTGCCGCTGCTGTATTGCTGCTGCCGCCGCCGCTGTCCGTTGCATTGCTGCTGCTGCTGCTGGCGGCGGCGGCGAGCGTCTCGGCCGCATGCAGTGGCGGCATTTCACTTTTTATGCTCGCCATGTGGCGTCTGCGTCGACGTCGACGTTGGCGTCTGCGTCGGCGTCGCGCTGTTGCTCATGTGGCTCGCTTGCTTGTTGTTGTTGCCGCTGTTAGATTGTAGATTGGGTGCTTGTTTTTTGTTTTTGTAGTTGCTGTTGTTGTTTTTGTTCGTTGGCTGCTTTGCCGCTCGTTTTGTTTGTGTATTGTTGTTGTTGTTGTTTTGTTTTGTTTTTTTGTTGTTTTGATTTATTCGTATTTGTACTGCAAAAATTGTGTTAAAATTGTTTAATTAATTTCAATTGAATTATATATATATATAATAATTGCTTTATTATTTATGTGCGCAAAAAATGTTTACTTGTACTTTCTTTTGTGCTGTGCTTAAATGTTATTTCTACTATATTAACATTTTAATTTGTACATTTATTAGCTGCAATTAAAATATAAATAATTGCTTAAAGCAATATTTTATATGTTATCATTTAATATGTTACTTGATTGTTTATTGTGTTCATTTGCAAAAATATTTATTTCAATTTTCGTTTTACTTTCAGTGAATTTATCCCTTTACTTTAAACTTTTCTTCAAATGTGATTTATATTTGTAATAAATGATTAATTGATGCTTATTATTTGTTATTAGTTCGTTTTCGCAATTTCAATTTATTTAAATAAACAATTAATAAGATAAATATTCGACATGAAGTGCATTTCATAATTTACTTTATTGTTTATTATTTCTATTCCCAAAAATGAGCTAATAGTTGTTGTTCAATTATGTACTATTAAAATGTTATTTATACTTTAAATAACCAAACATTTTAGTAAGTACATTTAATACTGTGAATTCTTAAAATTTTCATTTTCAAATGAATTGCAAATTTCATTCAGCTATATAAATATTTGTTTGCAACAATATTTTGCATTTCATACAATTAATTATTTGTTACTTTTATGCATTTACTTTCATTCAATTTCTTAATCCTTCTTCATATTTGTACTGTTAAAATGTTACTTTAAACTATTTAAATGTACATTTATTATCGAAATTTTTCAACCATTTTGCAAATTCAATTTAATTATATAAATAATTCTTAGCATGAGTTCATAACATTTATTGCATTTAATATTTATGTTGCTTGTTTTATTGATTGTCAAAATGTTTATTTACAATTTTTCAATTTGTACATGTCATTTCTTTAATAAAGTGTTTTCATATGTATACATAAATGCTAACTATAATTTGTAATTTGTGATTTGTACATTTAATGTCATTTGAACATTTGATTAGTTCGCATGCAAATTTGAAAACATTTGCATATAACATACACCCACACATATACACACACACACACACACACACACACTAATGCTCTTATGCACATGCACTGTTCTTACACGCTTTGCTAACGGTGCTGCACTCTTTTTGTTTTTGCATTGTTTTTTTATTTTATTTGGCATGTTCTCTAGTTCATTTCAATGTCAGATTGTGCGAATACATAAAAAAAAACGTGATCACTTAACAGTAGTAGCAGCAGCAGCAATTGCAGCTTTTTGCTTTTGTTATCACTTGATCCATACGGGAAAAAAACAAGACAAAAAAAAACACAAATACAAAATTGCATTTGCAGTCGAACGTTGTGCGTTTACAGCTGTTATGGCTTAACATTGCAGCTGCTCTTTTGCTGCTGCTGTTGCTGCTGCTGTTGCTGTTTCTGTTGCTCTATTGCTTTCACATTTCTTTACATTGTGTTCTTATATAGTTTTGCATTCACTCACACACGCAAAAAAAAACATGTACATAACTACAAAACAATTATGAATTTTGGCTGGCAAAGACGGCGATGATGATGATGATCAATTATATATCTGTCCATTGCCATCGCCATCTTCGTCGCTGCGTTGCTTTGTTGTTGTTGTTGTTGTTGTTGTTGGTGGTGGTGTTGTTATTGTGGTTGTTGCTTTTGCTTTTGCTTACTTATCTGCGCCTTCGCTTTGTGCAGTTTTTGTGTTTTAGCGGCTTGCTGCTTCTCTGCTGATGCTGCTGCTGATGCTGCTGCTGCCGCCGCTGCTTCTTCTTCTTCTTCTCCGTCGTCTTCTTCACCGAACACAAAACAACTGAAGAATAATAACATAAAAAAATACCGAAACGAAGAACTTGAAGAACTGTTGGATTCTTTTTTTTTATATGTGTGTATTTATTTTAATTTTGCGCGTTGTTCGAATTTAGAATTTTGATTTGGCGAGTGAGCGAAAAGAATTTCGTTTCGCTTTCGCGGGCTGTTCGCCGGTCAGTTTTGCGACCGTCTCCTTTTATCTCTTTTTCGTTTGCTTTTGTTGGTTACATTACATTACATATTTGTTAACACCAAGATCACTTTTATTATTTTTGTTTTTTCTTTTTGTTTAGTTTGGGTTTAACAACAGAAAAAAATGTTTTCGAACACAAACGGAAAACAATACAAAACGCGTTAATTATTATTAAAACTTTTAAGTGTTTTCTTATACTTTTTAAGGTTTTCTCCTTATTTTGTGTGTGTTTAGTCCGAAATAGTTTGTGTTTTTTTTTTGTTTGGTTTGCCGAAAATGTTGCCAAAAATTTGTTGATTTTTGCCGTATGTTGTTTGTTGTTTGTTATTTATATTTTACATGTACAAAGAAAATTAAACAAAAAAGGGCGCTAAAAGCTAAAATAGCCGCTCCGCTCCGTTCGCACGCTTCGTCGCTTATTCGCTCGTGTCCTTCTTTCTGCTACGGCGTTCCAAATACAAATGACGGAACGGAATTGTGTTTCCAAATACAAATGACCGACGTGCATGCGGCATTCTGGCAGCGGCAGCAGCAGCAGCAGAAGTAGTAGCAGCAGCGGCAGCAGCAGCACGCACACACACAAGCACGCACACATGTGCGCGCATAGAAGCAGCAGGCAGCGCAGTCGCTGTGCGTACGTGTGTGTGTGCGCTATGTACAGCAACAGAGCGCCGTTTATGTGCCGTGCGTTTTGTGTTTTCGCTGACGCCGCCGTCGCTGCCGCTGCCGCCGTCGCAGTCGCCGCCGCTGTTTGCTGTCTCTTTCTGTGGCTGTGGCTGCATTTGTTTTTGCGTTTGCCAACGCCGGCGCTGTTTTTGCATTAGTTCTTTTTTATTTGTTTTTGCATTTGCTTTTTCTTTTTTGTTTTATATCAACAAAAGACAACAACAGCAAAATCTGCAGAACGGGAAGAGCACTGCTCCAAAGCGTTTTAAAGCCTGGCTTGAGAAGAAAACTCAACTATTGTAACTCGGCTCGTAGCACAGCTAGGCGGCTAAAATGAGTGTAATTCGCTTTGTTTTGCATTACTCGACAATTGTAATGTGCTGCGATGCCTGGGTTCGCACTTCAGTGCCGAAGAAACGCGAAAAACTAAGAAGTGAATTACAAAGTGTGGCAAACTTCAAACAGCTGTTTCCATTGTGATAGCTGATTAAGTTAATCTTGTTGTATGCCGCATTCCTGCTCTATTAGCCAGCTTGAGTCACCAGACTCGGACTCAGTCTCAGACTCAGCCTCAGCCTCAGAGTCACACTACTAGCCTAGTTTCGCTTTTTTTGTTAGGGGCGACGCAGCTCCCGTAAAACTTGTCAACGCTTTAAAATTAATAAACTCACCGCATAAAAGTGACACAAAAACAAACATACAAGAGCCAAATGCCAAATAAAACAAGTGGAGAAGGGTTATCTTCGGCGTGCCGAAGATTAAATACTCTTTTCGAACCTTTAAGCAATTTTCACTATTTTTCCGAGACTGCTTATTTAATTCGCAGATATTAATGTCGCATACATATACCCCTACATATAAAATTAAATATATAAAGGTATTCATGTAAACAGGGACGTTTCACTATCCGCAGCTCGTGGACGCGTCCCTTAGCATTCATATGTGCTACCGAATTGAACAATAAACAAGTTTCAGTTTTTCCAAAAAGTCAAAACTACATTACATATGTATACTACAATATACATACCAAATTTTGTGCCTGTTGCTCTTATACCTTTCAAGGCCGCTGTCGGAAATTGAATTGTCATAAAACCTAATCTGAACATACGAGAGCTTATATTCAGAATTTGAGATCCATATTTTTTTTCGCGTGGCATTGGTTTTGCCAATTAATTTAAATTTTTCTTTTGAATTATTCTATAAAAGCTACTTTATGTACGAAAAAAAAAATTAGAAACAATTTAGGAAATTTAAAATAAATGAATTTGATTACAGCTATATATATATTTGAAAAGAAGAATAAGAAAAAATGAAAATAAATGACCAGCCGCCGCTGGTCTTGAACCCAGGACCTCTCGCTCACCAGTTCGCAACCCTACCCCTTACGCCACAAGCCGTTTTGATGATCGCTGACAAAATTGCTTGAAGAGCCGACTGTTACAAATTTCCTTGTTTTGTTTTCCTGCAACCTGCAACTTGCGTTTGACAGCATTTGTTTCTTTCGCGTGGCATTGTTTTTGTTCTAAGCCATTGGAAGCAAATTAATTTGATTACAGTTATATATTTGAAAGGAAGAAAAAGAAAAAAGTATTAAATTAACAATCAGTCGCCGCCGAGGCTCGAACTTGCGATACTTGTGTTCGTTAGCGCGGCTCTTTACGCCTTACGCCACAAACCGTTTTGATGATCGGTGACAAAATACCTTAAAGAGCAGACTATCAAAAGCTTTCTTGCGCTTGACTTTGTTTGCTCATATGCACCTGTTTTTTCAAAATATTTAATGACGCATATCTTCGCTGTTTATTACTCAATCGATTTGCGATTTTACCTATTGATGAGTTATAAGGATGTTCAAGTGTACAAGGAAATTTAAGGCAATTGCTTTGAAAACATCGGATGTATGGCAGCTATAAGATATAGTGGTCCGATCCGGCCGGCTCCGACCAATGTGCTGTCCCCTTCAATAATAAGTGTCTGTGGAAAGTTGCATCGCGATAGCTCAAAAACTGAGGGACTAGTTTGCATACAGACAGACAGACAGACAGACGGACATGGCTAGATCAATTTGTTTTGTTTTTCTAAGCATACTGGCAGTAACTTTTGGGGGTCTCAGACGCTTCCTTCTATGCGTTACAAACTTCAGGACAAACTTAATATACTATTTTCTTCGAAAAGAGTATAAATATACTAAAGCATAAAGGCGAACAGCAACTAAAAATAGCTGTGCGAAGGGTTCGAGCTGAAGTTTTGCTTCTTTTTTTTTGTTTGTGTTTTTTTGCTCCAAAGTATTTAAAAATCTCGCCAGCTAATGGCGCTCAGATACAGATCCACACACACACACACACACACAAGAAGAAGAAGAAGAACAACAACAACACTTTAGTTGCGGGGGCCTTGAGCAAGAGTTGAGAGAGAAGCTGAGCGAGAAGCGGGCACGCCGAAAATTTACATACATGATTGTCATAAAAAATCAGCAAGCAAATTGTCAAATCCCTAAACTGACAATAAAACAATAAAGAAGACGACGCCGAAGACGGCGAAGAAGAAGAAGACGCACAGGCAGCGGCAGCGGCAGAGGGCACGAAAACGGGCCGCAAACTTAAAAAAATTGCTGTGTGTGTGTGTGTGTGTGTGTGTCTTAGGTACAGTGGGCTGCGTCTATGAGCAACTGGCTGAGGTCAAAGGCGGGTCTGATCGTAGCAAAAGCAATTAACGATTCCATTAATTCTATAATATTATTTGATTCAATTAATTTCATAATATTATTTATTTTCTTATACATTTTTATTCTTTCGTATTTCCTTAGTCTAATTAAACAACCAACTTAAGCTACTTATGCTATTGTCTAACTTTTAAGTATTAAGAGCATATCATTTATGTAGACAAATATGTTTTATTTCTAAAATACTCAACATTTTACAAATCAGACTTTGTGCAGGTGTTAAGAAGATTCAATATAAAAAGATAGTTATAGTTATATATAACAAGCTTATAAAGCTATGATTTTCCACCTTATTCTTATTTCCGACAAATATATTTTGTGAGCAACTCACTATTCTATAACAATGAACTTAAATTATTAATAAAGTATGATTTTATGAGACAAATATGTTAGATACTGAAGCTGATTCTACTTAATAAATAGTAGACATTATTGCTGCTTTCATATTAAGTTTTACAATTGCAAACAAATCATTTTATTGTACCATATACTTCAATTTAATGAAATTAGCATGCATACATTTTGTTGCATAATGTTCATTTGATTAAAAATACTTAAACATAAAATATTTTTAAAGAAATATATATATATTTGTTAAATACTTTATTAACAAGTGAGAACGTTGCAGTCGGGCGGAGCCGACTGCGTAATACTCTGATACCATTTTAAGAACAGCTGAAAGCAAGTGAACAGAAAATTTTTGCTGGTGTTTGGGTGACCCGAAATCGGCATTCCAAGTTTTTGGGAACGGGAGGGGCATGGTCGATTTTTGGGGCGGGAGGGGCGTGGCCCCAAAAATTTTGGCCGATCTTTAGAGGCACTCCCAAGAAGTTTATCTTACAAATTTCTTGACTCTAGCTCTAAAACTGTGGAAGATATACATTTTCGCGATTTTTGGGGGAGGGAGGGGGCGTGGCCCCAAATTTTTTTTTACCGATATTTAGAGAGGCTGACCAGAAGTCTATCTTCCAAGTTTAATGTCTCTAGCTCTGAAACTGTGGAAGATATAAATGTTTGCGATTTTTGGGGGCGGGAGGGGCGGGGCCCCAAAATTTTTGCCGATCTTTAGGGGGGCTGACAATAAGTCTATCCTCCAATTTTGGTGACTCTAGCTCTAAAACTGTGGAAGATATACATTTTCGCGATTTTTGGGGGCGGGCGGGGGCGTGGCCCCAAAAATTTTTGTCCGATCTTTAGAGGACTTGGCCAGAAGTCTACCCTCAAAGTTTGGTGGCCCTAGCTCTTAAACTGTGCGAGATATAGGCTTCCATGTTTCGTGGGGGTGGGGTGGCTGGGGGGCGTTCTAGTGGGCGTGGCCGGAAAATCCAGGACGCAATCTTTTGGGCTGGTCAGCCCTAGTCTAAATTCCAAATTTGGGGACTCTAGCTTCAAAATTGCGGGTAATATACACGTGTTATCGAATTGTGCATTCATGTATATCGATTTTCGCGATTACGGGGGCGGGAGTGGGCGTGGTCGAAATTTTGTTTCTGTAATCTGTAGAGGACGTCACCAGTAATATATATTCCAAATATGGTGGCTTTAGCTCTAAAACTGCGGGAGATATAAGCATTTCAAATTAATTTTGGAGGGGGGGCTGGTGGGCGTAATAATGGGCGTGGCCGATTAACCTAGGATCCAATTTTTTCGGGAGGTCACCAGCAATATACCTACCAAATTTGATTACTCTAGCTTCAAAATTGTGGGAGTTATTCGCGTTTAATCGATTTGTGATTTGAGGTGTATCGACATGTTATCGATTTGCCAGCCTCCCAGTGGGCGTGGCATAAATTTGGAATAAACTTGATCTGAAGCAGATAGCTATAATCATAACGCAAAAGATTTCAAGAGTCTATCTAATATCGTTTCGGAAATACGCGCGTTCATCCAGACAGACAGACGGACGGACGGACAGACGGACAGACGGACAGACGGACGGCCTGACGGACATTCGACAAAACCAATATACTATGAGTACCTTCGGTATCAGAGTATAAAAACTGTTGGGATTAGTAAATGTTTTAAATTCAAGAATATCTTCTTCTATATACTATATAAATATTCGTAATTTTGGTTTTAATTTCTTAGCAATACAAATTCGTAATAGTTTCTTTTTGTGAGCGAATTTAAATTTACTTGATTATTGTAGAGCAGTAGCCGAATAATTCAATTATATGTCAAATTGTTTCACTGGGCATATGCATGCATACACATACATATGTATGAATGCGTGTGCAAGACAAGTCCAAGAACTACATACATACATACTTACATACATACATGCATATGTAGAATAAGCAGTATAAGAGCAATCATAATAACATCTAACAGCAGAGGCTACAAACACACATATACACATACATACAGACATGCATGCACATATAAAAGCTTTTATTTCGGTCTTGAGCCCTTAGACAGCTGATGCGGCGATCGCTGCTGCTGCTGCTGTTGTTGCTGCTGCTGCTGCTGCTGCAGGCTCAACAGTGCAGCGGGGGATTAGGCTGTTTTATGGCACGCATTTATGACACGCAACAGTTGCGAGGGCGCTGACGCTGACGCTGGCGGTGGCGCTGGTGCAGGCCCAGGTAGAGATCTAACTCAACTCTAATTACAAGGTGCGTGTATCGGCAGCGGCAGCGGCAGCGGCAGAGGCCTTGCATGTCAGCGTCAATCACAGCTAGTGCTTGCAAGTCCTTAATGCGTGTCCAAATGTCCACTCTCTTGCTGGCTCGCTCTCTTCCAGGCGTGCGTGCATGTGCATGTGTGTTTGTGTGTGTGAGTGTGTGTGGCAGTTAATGACTTTTTAATTGAGCGCGTACACAGCTGTCATTGTCAGCGCCGTTACTTTTTAATTACATACATACGTGAGAGCGAGAGAGTGCACGCAAAGAGAGTGCAGAAGAGAGCAGCAAAGCATATGTAAGTTTGAAAAGATGCCGACTTCAGCTTGAACCGCATCTTCGGCTCGGCTGCGTCTTCGGCTTTGTGCGCAGCTTCGGCTTATGTAATGCGAGCGCCACTCTGGCAAAGCCGTTGGCGCCGCCGCTGGCGTCGCTGTCGCCGCATATTTGCCCGCCCTATGAGTCACGCTCGCCCCCACCCCCTTGCTCCCGCGCCCCCTCTCTCTCCCTCTCTCTCTCTTTTGGCATGCTATACATGCGTTGCGGCGTCGCGGCTGCGCCGTTTGTTGTGGTTTCTCTGCGTCTGCGCCCGTTTGTTGTTGTTTTCTTTTCTTTTCGTTTTTTTTTTCCGTTTTCGCTAAAGCCGGCTTCGAGTTTGCTCTGTGCTGTGTTGTTTTTTCTCTTTTATTGTTGGTGCTGGCATTTTGTTGGTGTTGACTTTGTGGCAGCGTCGCACAGACATACATACATACATATGTATGTACATATATTGTATGTTGAAATACACATACATATTTATACAAATGTATGTACTATATGAATATTCGCAGTGATTTTGTTTTTTAAGCTCGTCACTTTGAGCCGCTGTCGTTTCGCAGGCTTTTGATATTGGGTCAAAAGGGTTACAAAGCGTGGCAATTAAGCAGCGGATTTGTGACGCTCTTAGTATACTAAGCTTAGAATGTTGCGCTCTTAAAATTAAATTTGCCTAACATTGCTGTTACAATTCTCCTAACATTGCTGTTAAAATTCTACACGCTCCTTTCGTGCAATTCGTTTTAAGAGTAGACCAGTTAACCGTTGATTAGCATGTCTAAAGCTTTGCTTAAGTACTACATACATACATACATACATATACAGAATGTTTGTATTTAGTTGTGTTTGCCTACATGTGTATGTATGTATTGTGTGCTTTCTATGTACTCATGCGCTGGACATCTCATGTAAGATCTATTTGCTCTTCACACGACGACAATTGTCAATTACACAGCGAGAGTTCTTCTTATATGCATACACGGAGAAAAATCTCAACGAAATAAGCCAAAAATGAGCTGAGACCATTGTAATCATATACTTGTCACAACAGTATGCAAAAGTTGACCTTAACAAGAAATGATTCTTACAGGATAATTTTTAATTTTGAGGACTTTAGAGGTTTGCTCAATGACAGAGATGCAAACTTACTTTGGATTCACAAATTATTATTTATATTTGAGGAGTAAGCACTTGTAAGTTTTATTTATAATATAAGTGAAATTGTTTGCGGTCCCTAATTGTAATAAGTGCTCGGGAACTTCGTTCAATTTCAGTCACTTGCATCATTTGTTTGTCTCAGTGCATTGGGGTTGTTGTTGGCTCACAGCTCTGATGTTTTCGTTTGCACAATATCGCCTTGGTTTCTGTATTTCTTTCTTTCCTCTTGTTTTCTCTGTGGCTTTTTTGTTGTTGTTTTCTTAACACTTCTTCTGCTTCTTCTTCTTCGAGCCGCGTCTTTGTCTTTCTCTCTCTCTCTCTCTCTCTCTGTCTCTCTGTCCCTCGTTGATTTGCATATTTCTAGCGATTTTGGCTACGATTTCGCCTTGGCACATGTTTTTTCTCGCCATAGATCGATTCCAGAAGCCCACAATTAGAGAAAAAAGCAAAGGTGTGGGCTGATAATGCAAGGAAACTAATATAAGTACACAAGCATATAAATATACATACATATGTACATACATACATACATATATATATGTATACATGTGTGTGTGTGTGTGTGTGCATGTGCAAACACAAAAGAACTAAGCCAAACCAAAACAACAAAACGAACGACAAATGCTGCTCAATCATAATTGAAAAATGCACGTCGTCAGCAGCAGCAGCAGCAGCAGCAGCGGCAACAACAACAACTGCAGACGAAAAACAACAAAACAGAGAGACAGAAAAAACAGCAGATGCACAACGCACAAAAATGCCAGCACACACACACTTACACTTACACACATGTGCAGGAATTGTATTTTAAAGGAATTCAATTTGAAATGCAAACAATGCAACAGCCACACATGAGCACACACACACACACACACGCACGCAAGCATACAGGCTGTTAAACATGCCAACGCATTGCGCGCCAACTGCAACAAAATGGCAATGAAACGTCAGCGAGGGTGAGAGAGCAACAGCAGCAGCAGCGGCAGCGCAGCGCGCTGTTAAATGAGCAATGCACGCAGAGACAAAGAGCGCGCGCGAGAGAGAGAGAGAGAGAGAGTGAGAGAAAATGGCTGGCAGCAAATTATGCAGCGCTGCCCTGCTGCTAGCAGCGTTCGCCCCGTTGTGCGTGTCTAATCTGTTCTTACTGTTGTTGTTGTCTGCGTATTTTGCAAATGCAATGCATGTGCAACACGTGTGACACAAACACATAGCCCGTTTGTGCTCTAATTTTGCAGCTTGCCTTTCATGTTTTTGTCTTCGGTTTGCCTTTTTATGCACGTTTATGGCGTTCTCGTGAATCAAGCGTTGTGCAAATGTAAACAAACCCGCCCTCAATCCAACAGCAGTAGCAGCAACAGCTATGTATGTATAAAAACAACAACATGTTGCTGCAATCGGCATGGGCAACAAGTGCATTTGCATTTGTCTTTGCATTCACTACGTGTGCATTTGATTTTGTGTTTGCTTTTGCTTGCTGCTGAGCTGCTGCCCGAAAGCGTAGTTATTATTATTCGCTTTGGTCTCTTAGATTGGCTGTCAGTTTTGCATTGCACTTTTACAGTGGTCGCTCACTAATTGAAATGCTTTGGGTTAAAGCAAACAAAGTTACGCGCTTATTCAATTTCTCTGGCAGTTGTCAATAACGAGCAAATACTGTAGGTGAATTTACCGTAAACTCAGCTCTCTTTGACTTCGCTTTGTTATTGCATCTGCATGTGAGTTTTGTATTTGCGAGCTATGTTATGCTGGATGTTATTTAAAGCGCAGCTTTGATGCTCTCTTTGCTCTTTGCTCTTTGTCTTTGATATGTGCTAGCTCTTCCATATAACTGTACCCAAAAGTAGGCAGCGCAAATGCAAACAAATGTTGCTGTTATTGATGTGATTGTTGGGAGTGTGGTGGGGTTGGGTTGGGGTGGGTGGCTTAACAGAACGACCGACACTTGTCACAACTTGACTGGCGCTCGTTGTCTAACTGTACTTTTGCTTAGCTCTCTCACACACACATACATACATGTGAGATTGCCAACACACATACACATGCGCCAACATTTAATCATTAAAAATTGTAACTGTTATTAATATTTAAGGCTTTACATAAACACACACAAACACACACACACACCCACATACATATCCAATGGGCAACTAACCGTGTCCATGTTATGTTCTATTACATACACACACACACACACACACATACAGCGCACACATAAGCCTTAATTGCAAGCCATCGTGACCATCGCTCTGCTTCTTCTCCTTCTCCTTCTCTTTCTGCTGTTCCATTTCCATCTTCTACTCTGCTGACTCTAAAATATCCAAGCGCCAATTTAAATTTAATATCGACGCTCACACACACACACACACATGCACGCGAGCCACCACCACATTACACACACACACACACACACACGTCCAAGAGAGAGAGAGAGGGAGGGAGAGAGAGAAGGAGCGTGAGAGTACTGTGCTCGTTTCTCGTAAATCTATTTGGCACATTCATGCATAAAGTATTTAGTATCTTTGAGATACCTTTTTAACCGCATGGCAACTACCCAAACACACACACACACATGCATACATATGTACATACATATGTACATACATACATACATAGGAGTATACACACATGTCCATTGCCAGCGGATGACAGCGTAAAGTTCAGATGGCAGCCAACCAAAAGCGCGGACAAACGGCACAAAGCTGAGCGCCAAAAAACACTTTCACTTGCCAATTGGGCAGCGCTTTATACATGTGTGTGTGTGTGCTGGCTGATATGTGTATAGGTGTGTGTGTGTGTGTGTGTGTGTGCTTGGCAAAATAAATTAATTTCAAATGTAAAGCAGCGAGTGTATGCAAAGTGCCCGCGCACACAGCAAATACAATTTGAACTACTCGATTCACACACACGCACACACACACACACGCACACACACTTAGACAGTTAGACAGTGGGCAATCAACCTGTGCAGCGAACAGTTAGCAATCTCAAACCCAATCTCAACTTGGACTCAAAAGATAATGCTAGATTAATCGTAGAGCTTCCAACATAGCTTAAATTCATCATTATGCTTCAACTGATCTATCAGTCAGTCAATCTGTCTGTCTGTCTGTTAATCATAATCAAGTTATGTTACCATAACATTTTTGAGTCACTGTCATCGAATGCAATATAGAGCATAATTTATAATCTGAGACTCTCTCTCTCTCTCTCTGCGACTCTCTCTCTCTCTCTCTCTGAGACTATAATCTCTCTTAACTCAATAATTTAAGGCTTGAAATTAGTTATTCATTAAAATCTACATACATATATTAATTTTAAATTAATTTAGAATTATTTTAAGATTCTAATTTGTGTGTAAAATTGTCACTTTTACTCGCTCGCTCTCTCTCTTCCTCTCTCCTCTCTCTCTCTCTCTCTCCCTCTCTCTCTAAGTACTCTTGCTACTCTTTTGTCTCTTCAATTCACTGACTACTTTCACTTTCTCATATATTAGCTCTTTTTCTAACTACTCTCATTCTTAATGCCATAATACTAGATTTCTCTTTCTTGTTCTCTGCCCTTCTAACTACTCTCTCTTTCTCAGTTCTCTCTTTCTCTCTCTCTCTCTCTCTCTCTTTCTCTCTCTCTCTGTTGCATATATTTCTTTCATTAATACTTCTTTCTCTCTACGACACTTTGCCATTGAAATCTCAATCAATTAAAAAAACTTTTCCTTTCCTTTTCCCTTTTTCACTTTTTCCCTTGCTGTTTTTGTTGTTGAAAGATGGGTTAAGCATTTAAATTCTTAAGGTTCTTAGCTGAGAAACTTGTTTAACTTTTGGAATTGAATCGAACAGGAGTAACTTTTATACATGGACTTTCCCTTAGATTGATTGACATCTCAATTTTGTAGAACTTTCTGGTAGATATTTTCGTACATCTCTCAGTCCCTTAGCTAAAGCTTAGCAGATTTGATTGAATTGCTTCTAGAAACGTAAATTTGTTGCATTTGTGGGTTTTTAGCTTAGCTTCAGCAAGGACAGAGCTTCAACATGTTGCATGTGGCAGTAACCCAACGCCCAAATGTATGCAATGAAAATGTATGCTTGAGGACATACTTTTTGAAGTTCGAGCTACCTGTTTAGATATAGAGGACAAGCGGAAATTATGCACGCTGGAGGATTAATGGCTGGGGGTGGTCCCTGGCTTGGAATCTGGCCGCTCGTCTTACCCCCACCCTAAGTACAGAGTGGGGGGCAAAAGAGGGGGGGGAGCGAAAGAGCGAAAGAACGAACGAAGGCACAACCAGAAGCCAAAATGCGTGGCTCGTGCGTGTAGTTTGTTGGCCAATGGACGCAACATGAGACGCCCATCGATAAGCCAAGCACAACAAGGCCTACCCACACACGCACACACACACACACACACACACACACACACACAGACACAGATTGGCCGCACAGCAGCAACTCGCAAAGGGATAATTTACGAAATTTGAATCTTAGAAAATGTTAAAAGCATTTCGCTTTTTGTGCGTGTGTGTGTGTGTTTGTGTGTGCATGTGTGTGTGTGACTGCGCATGTACAGTGATCACTCTAATTGATGCAAATATCGCATTCCTGCTGGTTATATTGTTGCTTAAATGTGATATACAATTTATGGGCATTTCTGAAAATTAATGATTTACACTGAGCATTTTTAGGATTTCATTTTAAAATTGGAAAAAAATAAGATGTAAAGATATATCTTAAAAATAACTTGCCTTGTGCATTTTAAATTACTAATTGGAAAATGTTATGCAAATAAGTTTGCTACATAGTTTTATGTTTTGCATATAATTATACAACAAAATATGAAATGAGCTTACATATATTGTTTTTCGAAAACTTAACACTCAAAAAAAATATAAATTAATATTATATTTATACTCTTTTCGAAGAAAATAGTATATTAAGTTTGTGCGGAAGTTTGTAACGCATTGAAGGAAGCGTCGGAGATCCCCAAAAGTTACTGCGAGTATGCTTAGAATGACAAAACAAATTGATCTAGCCATGTCCGTCTGTCTGTCTGTCTGTCTGTCTGTCTGTATGTATGCAAACTAGTCCCTCAGTTTTTGAACTATCGCGATAAAACTTTGCACAGACACTTATTATTAAAATGTACAGCACATTGGTCGGAACCAGCCGGATCGGATCACTATATCTTATAGCCGCCATACAACTCTAAGTTGGTTTTGGCTTGTATCCCATGTTTTTAAAGCTATCGCTATGAAACTTTCCACTTTGCCGGCCTGATTGGATCACTATATCTTACAGCTGCCATTCAACTGGCAATGAATTAAATATTTCAGAAGAACAATTTAAATTCATATGATACCGATTCTTAGAACAAACAAAAACAAAATTAACAGATTTATTACAGCATATGAAATTTCAGAGGTGCAGTTGGCAGAGTGAAAATTGCCTAAGGTTTGAAAAGAGTATAAAATCTTCGGCACGCCGAAGATGATCCTTCCACACTTGTTTTGAAACTACTTCGAGTTCTAGTTGCGCGGTGACTACTGTATTTGAAAATTGCAAAATGTCTACATGGACATTGAAAGTCAGCAGCAGGAGGCACAGCTACAGCTACAGCTACAGCTTCAGCATCGCCGTCGTCCACACGCCGTCCGACTTGCCCAGTTCGGCACCCCATCCCACCCCACCGCACCGCACACTACCTTCAGCCTCAGCCCCCATCCCCCACCACCCACCACCCCACCCTGTCCATCGTCTACGTTTCAGCCTGGCGCACACACATGGAGCACATACATCTTGCGTCCTTGCTCAAGCTCATTTGTACGGCGCGTCGTCCTCGTCCTCCACCTCGTCCCTCTCGCACTCGTCCTCCACGTTGTCGTCTGGCCGACACAGCACTATGGAGCAAGCAAATACTTTTTCGAGCACAAAGTTGAAATAACATATGATGTGATAATACATAACATAACATAACATAACATAACATAACATAACATATAATAGATATGTACGTCACACTGGAATGTTGTGTATTGAATATGTTAATACTGGCATGAGCTGTTAACTTAACAGCTGTTCAAATAATTTGCTATGTTATTTGTATGTTATGTTAGGTGAATATTGCAAGTGAAATCTTACATACAAATCTTTTTAACAGTTATATTTATTGTTATTATACAAATCCGAAAATAATTACTAAATTAAATTGTTGACTTTTTTTTGCTAAGACTTACACATTATAGTTATTTTGAGCAACATTATTAAGTAAAAAATGATCGTTATTTAAAATGAATTTTGGTAAAATGGCAGACATCAATTTATTACGTATTTGTACACATGAGTAAAGCAAAATGTTTGATATCCTCATATTTTAACTTTTGGATGTCTCTGTCTCTGAGTAAAACAAATTCCATTTTTTTTTAATATTTCCAATAAATAATAAGTTCATTCAGTTGTAGCTAAGTGAAATAAGCTGCTTTTATTGAAGAGAAAAAGTGTATATTTGCTCCACAGTGCAGTGGCTCAGCTTCCTTAGCCCCAACCAGCCACTTTTTGCAAAATATGCATACGTAACGGACAGCGTGGCTGTCAGTGTCTGAGGGGGTGGCGGGAGGGGGTGGTGTTGCGGGTGGTGGTGCGGGTGGTGGTGTAGGTGGGGTTAGGTGAAGCGGGCAAGGGGTGCGGCAACTGTTGTTGGACGATAGACGACGACGGGCCACATTTGGCTTCCTGTATGCTATCCACACACACCGACACACACACACACACACACACACACACACACACACACACACACACACACACACACACACACATGCGTACAGCACCAGTGCCCCCTCCGCAACAACCCGCACACAAATTTCGTTGAGCTGTTTTGAATGTGTGACAGCCGCCTACTCTGCCACGCCCACATGCTGCCAACTGCCAACTGCCAACTATGAGAGATGCGTGCGAGAGCTGAGGGCGACTTTCTTTGTTGTTGTTGTTGTTTGCTTTTGTTGCTGCTGGCTTTGGCAAGTTTCCTTGCCCAATTTTCATTTTCATGTCTCGCTTTCGAAAATGTAAACTCATCATAAGTGGACCAGAGTACGTGTGTGTGTGTGTGTCCATGTGTGTGTGTGTGGCCGAAAGGACTAAAGCAGACGTCGTCATTGAGTTAGGATATGGGGTGGGGGTGGGGAAAGGGAGTAGTTGGGGGCACATTGTGCGTCGCAAGTGTTGTGAATGGACACACGATGCTGGGCGCTGTCTACAATTTTGGTGGCATACGTAAAATGGGGGGCGGGGGGTGTGGAGGGGCAATGGGAGAGGAGGCGTGGTCGTAGGAGGAAGTGGAAGGTGGAGTGAGCTCGGCATGGAACGGATTTTACAATGTGCTACTGCATATGTACATATGTAAATGTATTTAAGTATGTGCGTGTGTGTGTGTGTGTGTGTGTGTGTGTGTGTGTGTGTGTGTGGGTGTGTAGTCAGCGAGGGCTGCACGATAAGAAAACTAAATCGAAACTGTGTAAATTACACATCCAAAACAAAACAACTAAAGAGGCCTACAAAAAAAAAAATACACAAAAAATAATAATAAAAAATTAAATACATATTTTTTTTTAACTAAATGTACCATAAAGTTACTTATTAAATGTATTAAATGTTTTAATAAATAATAATAATGTTAAATGAATTACAACATCTATAATGTTAAAGTGACGCTGTTAACAAGCGCTGAAATGTTAATAACAGTATGTTATCTAATTGTGTTAGGAGCAGGCTTTTCACAACTCATTCAAATAGTAACCTCTATTGATGACGATCAGAGTGTTCTTCTAAATCAAACTGGCTGCGATCATTGAGCAGTAAAGCTCTTCACATTTTTATTCAGCTAAATTTCCATATTTATATTATATGTATGTATTTGAATTAACAGAAAGACAATGTGAATATTAACTTTAAAGGTGTTTAATTTGCTTTATATTGAGACAGCCAATAACACACTTTGTTTAATGTAAGCTCTTAGCCAAGGTAAGTTTTTAAAACAGGTTCTTATATTTAAATATTGCATAATTCTAATAGACTGAATGAGAAATGGAATGTTTTTTAGTAAATGTCTATATACCTAGAGATTATTGTTAATATAAACATAATCATAAAGGCAATGTATATGAAAAATGTTAACTAGTAAATGTTATAGCGAAGCATTTGAAAAGTGTAACATTTATAAAATAAGAGACACAATTGTATAAAATAAAGTTAACTCGGAAATGTGATTAAAACTATTTGATAGTTTATTTGAGTGAGTCTGTGTAGAGAATCAGTTTAGAGAGCATTTGAGTGAGGCAAAAGGCACTTGGATCATTCGAAACTATTTTGTCAACGTGGCGAGTCTTTCACTTAGTTCCGCTTAATCTTCTGCGCATTACGAGCTATTCAAGCAGCACCACTCACACTCTGGTGGTTGCTACTATTTTCACTTTTCGCCTGGCCAAGAAGTCGCTGCCACATGTGTGTGCGAGTGTGTGTGTGTGTGTGTGTGTGTGTGTGTGTGTGAGTTGGTCCTTGGTCCACGTGGTGCGTCGTCGTCTGGCAACAAGCAGCCAACCACCGGCCATAGACACAACTGCCCTCTCTCCTCTCCTCTCCCTCCCCTCCCGTTCCTCTCCAGGATTCACTTCCTCATCACGACTTTGGACTTCGACTTCGGCTTCGGGTTTTGGGAAGGTTGTTCGTTGTCGTTGCTCGTTGCTCGTTCGTTGCTTCCTGGGCAGCGCAGGCTGTGTCTTCCTGGCGGCGTGTTTCCTTTTTTGCGTAATTTACGAGATTATTTCGCACACACACACACACACACACACACACACACATAGGCACACACACATGGACACACAGCTACGCATAATGATGTTGGCTTGTCTTGGACAGCAAACGGCGGCTAGTGGATGTTTTGGGCAGCAGCAGCAGCAAGCAGTTGGGTGGAGTTGGGTGGACTTGGGTGGGTGGCTTGGGGTTTTTTGGGTGGTTTTGGCTTGTCGTAGTTATTGCTTGCGGGCATTCATTTTAATTTTAAAACAACAGCAAACGAGAAAGGCCTAAAACATACAACGCTTACAAATGGCAAACAATTTCAGACACAAATACATGCATGTGCGTGTGTGTGTGTGTGTGTGTGTGTGCGTGTGTGTGCGTGTGTGTGCCTTAAGGGTTGCCGGCCATATCTAATGACAGCCAACTACTCGCATCCAATATTCATCTGTGGCTGGTGCCTTGCAACATGACGCTACTTTATACTTTACATTGCGTTACGTTACGTTACGTTACGTCACGTTCCGTCACGTCACGTCATGCGGCAGTCATGTCGAGTATTGTGATGAATACATGTCGAAGATTTGTGTACAGTATGCAAAGCATTAGCTAAGATCAGTGCATCAATTTCTACAACTTAATTTATATTTTATAGTGCTACAAGGATTTTCCTATAAATAAGATCACAATTACTTCAATCACTTAACCGTTTAGGTTGGAAGACTCATTCATTTTTATACCCTGAACCCATTAAAAATGGGTAAAAAGGGTATTATGGTTTTGTGCAAAAGTGTGTAGCAGGCATAAGGAAGCATCTCCGACCATATAAAGTTGATCAGTATCAACAGCGAAGTCGATTTAGCCATGTCCGTCTGTCTGTCTGTCTGTCCGTCCGTCCGTCCGTCCGTCTGTATGAACACGCGGATATCAGAGACTACAAGAGCTAGAGACTTCATATTTTTAATATAAGTTCTCGTAGTGCCGGGACAGATCAAGTTTATTTCATTTGATCGGTAACTCGTCGCATTCAAAAGGTATCGATAAATTTCGATTTTAGACTAGCGTTTTTGGGACATAACTTCAAATATATAAGAGCTAGAGACCCCAAATTTGGCATGCATAATTTCGAATAGCATACACATGTAACAAATATTTAACTTTTTGAATACCACCCCCCAATCCCCCAAAAGTGGGATACGACCCTGCAATTTGTTTTGGTCACACATATTATTGACAATTGTATGTCCCAAAAATTTCAGTAAGATCGGACAATAAACACAGAAGTTATTTGAGATTTAACTTTCCATTGTGTGGGGCTCAGTGAAAAAGCAAGCTAACTGCTTAAACCACTTTCACTGCTTGCACTGCTTGTACTGCAGCATGTGTGTGTTTAGATTAGTATAAATGATTGTAAAGACTGGGCTCAGGGTATCTCGTAGTCGGGCACTCCCGACTAGAGCACTCTTACTTGTCATTATTGCTAATGCTCATAATAAATTGTATTGTTATTAGTATTTGGACATACAGAATAATGACATTATTAATATAGTCATTATTGTTATATACAAATTAGATGGGATTATCAAATTTATTTTATTTCAAAATACAATTCGAGCTAAACAACTCTTAGCATTATACTAGTTAAGTATATAGTTAAGTTATACTTAAGCAATTCAAATGTACGCCAAAAACTCTCTGTCAAATATGATCTCAAACATTTGGAAATGTCATTTGACATCAAGTATAACTTTGTCAAATCTCAACCGATCTTCAATCTCGAGACTATTTTGCTGCCTATCTAAAACGCAATCTAAAATTGATGCACTTCATTTTTTTCGATTTTACTGCCAAAATCCATGGCAATAATTTGGATTTATTACTGTCAAACTTTAATTTCTCCACTTAAGATCAATTTTGATTTTTGAAAATATAAATTTTCATTTACTAATTTTTGTAAAAAAGACATTTCTTAAACTTAGCATACTAATACCAATAATTATTCTTTGATTAATCGATTGTAGATGTCACATTTATAAGAAAACGCCATAGCTGAAGTGTTTTTGAAATGGTAAGTATTAATATTATACATATACCTGGTATAAATATCAAGATAACTAAAATGAATTATATGTCTTAGAGAGATTTTGTCTTTTTATGAATTTGAATTAATATCCTATTAGAACGTTGTTTGTAAAGATGATCATACTTTTACACCTATAGTGCATATTTTTAGTGTATATACGGTAGGACTCAATACGATATAAGGATGAAGCCCCGAGCTTATTAACTGCATGCGATGTCCTTGGCGAGTGTCTCACATTCGAATGCGGCAATGTGGCGAAAGTGTTGTCCAAGCCTTTCATGTGTCCAGGCCGGAAGAAACCCTTTGACTGCCACGCCCCCTTTCGCACAGGCGTAGCAACAAAGGCGGCCATTGTGGACACTTTCAGTGTCATTAGTTTTGAATAAGCCATAAATTAAAGATTAAAATGTATGCGGCTGCTGCTCTGCTGCTGCTTCTTTTTTTGTTGTTGTTGTGCATTGTTGTTGTTGCTGCTGCTCTTAATGGACATTGGCAAGCGGCCGGCGACTGTGTGAAGAGGGTTGGGGTTGGGGTTGGGGTAGGGGAAGGGGTCCGGTTACTTGATGGCTTGAAAACTGAAAGGGAAACATAAGTCCAAACAATGGCCAAAAGGCAGCCTAACGACTTGGCAGAAGGAGCAAGCGGAGGCGGCCAACGAGTACAATGATGGGGCGACTTTGGCAGCAATAGCCCCCATCCTCACACACACACACACACACACACATGCGGCCAACCCCCGAAAAATAAAGCATTGCGAAATTTGCATATGTGTTGTGTTGCCACATAAGTGCGTGTGTGTGTGTGTGTGAGTACCAAGAATTGCTGGCGTAGGTAAATTAGTTTGCTTATGTGTGTGTGTGTGTGTATGGGAGTGCGTGTGTGTGTGTGTGTGAAGGTGGTGCGCACTTTCCAGCCGCCTTTAAAACTGTAAGTTTGTGTGCGTGTGTGTGTGTGTGTGAGAGAGAGAGTTAGGCTGTGGGCTGGCCAGCCTGGGCAGCTGTTGGACATACACCCACCCACACACACACACACACACACACACACCCACCCACCCACACACACACACACACGCACACGCTTACGCACTTGGATCTCGCTTTGACGCATGCCCGAAAAAGTATGCAACACAATTGTGCTAACTATGTTGCTCAAGCCAAGGTTGCGCTGCTAGAGGGGTTGGGGGCAGTGTGTGGAGCTTTGTAGTTGATGGGGTTGTGTGTGTGTGTTGTGTATTGTAAAATGCAAAACGTCTACAACAATGGACAGCAGCAGCAGCAGCAACCCTTACAGAAACAAGCAGCAGGCGTCCAAAGACCCAATCGTCCCAACGCCCCCCCCCCGCCCTGCCACGCCCCCTTGACATGCTGGCAACTATAACTACAACTATAAACTACAAATGAATGCCCATGTTTGATGCCCCCACTCACACCGCCTGCACACCACGCAATCGCCCCTGCTGTTGTCTAACAACAACATTCGCTTTTCAGTTTTGATTATCAAAATAACTTAATTTATGTTGTATGTGTGTGTGCTAATGTGTATTGGTATATGTGTGTGAGGGGGTGTGTGTGTGTGTGTGTGAGTGGGTATGCTGCCGCTAAACGGGCAGCTTAAGTGACGCAAATGTGGCAGTTTCACATAGTTGTTGCTAGTTGTTGTCTCTTCTTGCTGTGCTTTTATTTGAGCCATCCAAAACTTTTGTCTAACATTTTTGCACTTTGATTGTCATTGTTATTGCTGTTGTTGTTGCTGTTGCTGTTGCTGCTGCTGTTGCTGTTGTTCGCATTTAATTTAAATGCCCAACACACTTTGTTTTTCTTAATTTGAATACTTAAACCGATTGGAGAGCACAAATGGGGCTAAAGTACAAATGAATCGAGCCGAGGGCACACAATAATAATATCAAGCAAAACGTATCTTTTTGTTAGATAATTGGATACTTCAATGAAATAGCAGATGTACAAACTTATATATAGATTCGGATAATCTCTATGTCTCTCTTTTTTTTCTATAATAAAAATGATCGTTTTGGTTAGAAAATTAATTACTTCAATGGAATATCGGAGACTATAGTATAGTCCTGTCCCTTTGATTAGCTATATTCAGAAAATATCTCTCTCTTGTTATTTTCTGATTGCCTTTAATATAGACCGAAAAGCCTATAGCTATGATATATTGTCAAAGAAAAAATTAATTAGCTTTAACATGATAATCTATAGTAAATACAATATGTTTGACAGCATAGAATAGTTATATATATATATCAATCTATATATGTCTGTTATACATATAGAATATTTGATTGAATTGAAGTATTATAATACAATTTTAAATAATTTTTTATATTTTAATCTATCTTCTAAAGTCTTGCCATGTGAACAGCTATAACAAAGCAATATATGTAATGATTTTAAGCAACAGAGACTAGCATCATAATACAATGTCTTGTCTTTTGTCCATGAACTTGTTGTGGATTGTATTTTATATATATAAATTGCAAATTGCAGTAGTGACTATCCCAATATTTTATATACGCAGTTCCTGTCATGCTAGAATGTCTTTGAAAATAACAAAAATTGTAGTTCTATCTGATCTTTGATTGTTCTTATTTGATTACAAATATTTCAAAAAATCGTAAAGTCAATAATGAACAAGTGGGAAAGGATTATCTTCCGCGTGCCGAAGATTTTATACTCTTTTCGAACCTTTAGACAATTTTCACTCTGCCAACTGCACCACTTTCATTAGCTGTAAGAATTTATATCATGTGAATTTAAATTTTCTATTGAAATATTAAATTTATTTCCGGTTGTATGGTAGCTATAAGATATAGTGGTCTGATCCGGCCGGCTCCGATCAATGTGATGTATGTTTGAATAATAAGTCTTTGGGCAAAGTTTGATTACGATAGCTCAAAAACTGAGGGACTAGTTTGCATACATACAGACAGACAGACAGACAGACGGACATGGCTAGATCAATTTGTTTTGTCATTCTAAGCATACTGGCAGTAACTTTTGGGGGTCTCCGACGCTTCCTTCTATGCGTTACAAACTTCAACACAAACTTAATATACTATTTTCTTCGAAAAGAGTATAATTACTTGAGAAGACGCCAGAAAGGGAAATAATAGAATCCGCTGCCTTTGTCCCTAAATACTTCAATTTGAATATATCTTTTGATGTAAATTATTTTTGAAACTATCTATAGTCTTTTAATAGTTGCGCTTTCCTCAATGCACAGTTGTTAACACTTATCACACAAACATCAGAGATTATGCCCCATTAAGTGATGCGCTCAGCACCCGCCCACGTTTCCTGCCACGCCCCCTACCCCACCACTCCCACTCTGTTTGTATTAAGCTCTGCTAGCTCTTATAAGCACTCTAGCACTCTATATACTGCTCTGAAGGACCCCATCTATGCAGCGCTTTCAAGTCTGATAAGAAATAAAAAACAAAAGCGAAGGCCCACAAGGTCCAATTAAACATAATTGCGTGGCCGCCCCCTTTTTGAACCCCGCCCACTCAGCCAGGCAGCAGCACTAAGCAAAGAATACTAAATAAAAAGTTGCACACAAGTTATTACCTCTCTATGGAAAAAAGAAGCAAAACATGTTTCTTTAGGCAGATGCCCGACTTGACGATGCTCTTGATAGAGCTTTTAGAAGCTTTTAGTAATATATAGAAAGATAGCTCTATAAGTCAAATTATTCCATATTCGTCAAAGAGAAATATTGATATATAGAGTATTATTTATGCATATAAAAAATAATTGTTTACTTTTAAGCTTTTATGGCTTCAATTGAAAATTGCCTCAAAAATAAATACATATTTTATAAATAAACTTAAATTATAATATTTAACTTTAAAATTTATTTGCGTTAAGTGCCGAATTTTGACCATTTTAGCTAAAATGTAAACTAAAATGGCTTATATATAACCATTATTTTTTGGTATACAATTAATTGATATATGACCATTACAGTGCTTCCAAATCGAACTATTCCTGAGATGTGATTTGATTCTTCAGTTCTGTTTGCTTCCAAAAATTTTACTTATAAGCCTTTCTTAAATAAAGTTTTCCATAATTCGATTTAATATTTGGTATATATATAAATGCATATCATAATAGCTCATATCGAAATGGAACGACCCCGTTGACCCCAGTTGCTTACGGGGCATCTCGGGGCAATAATGAGCGCCGCATTGGCCAGTAAATAAGTGAGCTTCGATGGTGGACATAATGAGCTAGGACCCCATCACATTCACATCCTTATTCGCATTCGCAATCGTGCAAGGGTTGGCCACTAGGTAAATGAAAATCGACATTTATATACATTTAAAAGAAGGTGCTGGCTAACAGACACAAGTGCCTGGTCCACAGATATCCTGGCAGCCACATCATCACACAGATTTATATATTATTATACTCATTTCGAAGAAAATAGTATATTAAGTTTGTGCTGAAGTGTGTCACGCATGTAAGGAAGCGTCGGAGACTGTCTGTATGTATGTATGCAAACTAGTCCCTCAGTTTTTGAGCTATCGCGATTAAACTTTGCACAGAGTCTTATTATTCAAAGGGACAGCACATTGGTCGGAAACGGCCGGATCGGACCACTATATCTTATAGCTGCCATACAACTGAAAATAAATTTAATACTTCAAAAGAAAAATTTAAATTCATATGATATCAATTCTTAGAACAAACAAAATAAATGCCACGCGATAGATCGAATTTTTACAGCATATGAAAGTGCTGCAGAGTGAAAATTGTCTAAAGGTTCGAAAAGAGTATACAATCTTCGGCACGCCAAAAATAATCCTTTCCCAATTGTTTAATTTTATTTTATTGTAAAAATATCCAGTGCTACAAGTTTTTATTTAAGTATTTATTTCACTTTTGTGTGCATCAAAATTTGTATGTTATTTAGTGAGCTTAATTATTAGAAAACGAAGTGTAATATTATTTGTATATGTATTTTTATTTTCTTTATATTTTATTGGTGTGTATATAAAGACCATTTATTTTAAATTATTTATCTATATTTATACTAAATAGTATTGAGAATGCCTGCTGTATAGTATGGCCAACCTTACCCCATTTCAAGCTTCCAGGGTATTATTTTAAGCAGCAGCCGTCGTCGTCGTCTCTATAATGCTGTGTAAATAACTTAAGCAGCCAACTCAACCCCAACTCTTCTCACAAATACAAATACTCATCAACTTGTACATATAGCGCTAAGTATATTAATTAATATAAGGCGTGGGCAATCGCCCATTGGTCAATTGGCCTGCTGAAGGTTAGGTTACTTGCCCCCACAGCCCCAACTTGCCATAGATCAACTGCTCCCAAGTTGCGTGTGATCTATGCCAGAGTGAGAGAGTGAGGTGGAAAGAGATATAAACAGATAAAGACAGAGACAGAGAGACAGAGAGAGAGAGAGCATGTTGCTTACCCTAGCTAATTCCGAGTGGAGAAAGTCCTTAGACTCCAGTTTGTGAGTGGTTATTAAGGCAGGCACCAGTTGTTAACTTCCAGCAGGATCTAAATCTGTTGGCTCTTGAGAACCTAGTTGTGTAATAAAATCAAAAGTTATTTTGGTTGATAAACTAATTTTTCTGAACGCTAAGATTTGTATTCTTTATTATGAACTCAAAAAGTAACAATTAAATATATTGACTATTGGCTCTGCAAGACTCTTTGTTTAAAGACTTACAAAAAAAAATTCAAAGTAATATTAAAAATCTCCAAGTTAACCATTCAATTTGATTGGTAAGAAATAAAAACAAGAGTATATCCCGTGTATCCCAGGGATTATAAACAAACAGTTTAATGTCCTAAAAAGTATTTTAGCACAATTTTTGTTACTTAACGATTTGAATGAAAGCAATTATTAAATATTTTCGATTCCTAATATTTCAGCAGTATTTTTCTCTGCCAAATTGGAGTGTATTACTAAACTGAAGGCAAAGCCAAGATGGGAATGAAATAGCTTTTGCAAATCAGTTCAGCTTTTAGATCCTAAGTCAGATTTGTATACCTTGCAAGCATAAACCAGAAATAAGCAGGGGTATCATGAAGTCTGGCAAATGTATATGTATAATATGGCCAAAATCATTATATATTTTGTACTTTTAAAAATAAATACCTACGCACAGAATTTCCTGTTGGGCTGACGACGAATGTATGTTGGCTATACAGGGTATCTGTTAGTCAGACGCTGCCGACTACTCTTTTATTTATATTTTTCTTTGCATTTTGCGCAGTGTTTGGTTTTTTACTTTTTTATTCGCAAAGAAGTTGCGATTGCCACCCCTTTACTTGATTTGTGTGGACCGCTGTCCGCCGGCTGCGAGAGGCCGAAGGATGTGGGATGTAGGATGTGGGATGCGGGATGTGGGATGCGGGATGCGGGATGTGGGATGCTGGATGCGGGACTCTTGGGCTTCGTCCTGGGGCAGGGGGCTTTCTTTGGCTGTTGCTGCTGTATATTTTCTTCTTTCGTTTTTTAGTTTTATTTACTCGCCTCGACTGCCGTGCACTTTATGTCCAATTTTTTCGACATGTATTCGCCGCGTGCTTTTTTCCGTTTTCTCTTCTGCTGCTTTCTTTTTTTTTTTTTTGTTGCTCGGTGTTTAAATTAGAACTTTGTTCGTGCTTTGAATTTTTAAGTTATAAACTCAAGGGGGTATTTTTTTTTGCGCTACTTTGGCTGCTTCTTTTTCGTCCGTTTTCCTTGGACCGTTTTTTTTTTTGTTTTTTTTTGTAGGCGTTACTTGGGTTAAAGTGAAAAAAAATGCTGGCCGAAAAAAAGGGGAAAATGAGTTTCACTTTTGCGAGCTTGAAAGTGAAAGTAAAAACGAAAGTGAAAGTGAAAGTGCGTGGGCCAAAGCAGAAGAAGACATCACAGCAGGGGGCGGGGCAAGGGGCAGGGGGAGGGACTAAGGCAGTGGGGGATGGAGCAGCAGCCGTTGATACAGTGCGTCCACTCTAAATGCTCCACTGTGGCCGCCCAAGCAGCTGCTGCTGCTGGCGCTGCTTGGCAAGAGGTCCTCCAGGACCTGGCGTCCTGCGAGAGCCAAGCCCACTTTGGCTATTATCAAATTGAATAGAAATAAATGCGACTGCATGTGAGTTTAAATTGTGCGAGGACGTGAAAGGACACGAGATGAATAGAAGGCAACGCGAGAAAAGACAGTTTAGTTAGCTCAGTGCTAATGA
The DNA here is from genome assembly GCA_035042425.1 of Drosophila flavopinicola. Classification (NCBI taxonomy): domain Eukaryota; kingdom Metazoa; phylum Arthropoda; class Insecta; order Diptera; family Drosophilidae; genus Drosophila; species Drosophila flavopinicola. The sequence goes on along the minus strand of JAWNLL010000244.1, from coordinate 4,434 downwards.
GAGGTTTCTATAAGCTGTTGCTAATTTGGGTTCAAAAGAGCTGCTTTCAAGCTAAACTATTCACTATTCACTGCCACTATTAAAAGAACTAACTTTGCGCTCTAAAATTGTATTCATATTCATCAGAAATGTATATTTTGCTTAAAAATACGTATTATGTAATCCGCTTATGAAAATAGTGCAGCAGATTTGGCAAAAAAGCTAATTAAGCATTCCATTCATTAGCTTAGTTGATAATAAATGTGTAATGCGTAAAATTCCAAATATATACAACAAAATTCGTAATGAAAATATTGCAGCAGATTAAACAAAAACGTTATATTTAGCACATCATTTCATTTTACAAGCTAAATTTCTTTTTTTCGTACAAAAGTTCAAATAAGTTAAGTTTTCAAAAATGGATAAAACTTAACTTCAGAATGAAAGTAGAGGGCAAACCATGAACAAATTGGCCTAAAACTCTTCAAAGGACTCAAAATTAATTTTACAAGCTACATTTTTTGTTAATTTTGGCCTGTTTTTTAACCATCCCACAATCGATTAAAAATCAAATTTCGCGATTATATTTTTGGAAAAAAAAAATGTTCACATTTCTGATATGATTTCAATTTTCTATTTGCTATTTATTATACATTTTTCATGCTACTTTTGCCTTCAGCATCCATTCTGTTAGAACACATATTTAACGGCCAACTTTTGTTTGGGAACAGTAAAGACTTTAGTGGAATTTATAATTTATAATTTTGAATACTAAATAACAGTTTTCTCTCTTATGCATGCATTCAAATTTCTTATAACTATTCAGAAATACTATAAAATTTTCTGTGAGCTGTTATTTAGATTAGGATTTAAGGATTAAGGATTTTACATTTGTTTTTGGCGTGCTTTTAAAATTATGCATTTTTAAATAATTTAAATATTAATTTTTAAGCTCGAAAAAATACATATTATATTTCGATCAAATGACCATCCCCAGAATCGATTTTCTTATGGATTTTTATATTAATTACGACAAAATAAAATACAAATTCTATTTTCCAAAAAAAATAAAAACTATTTTAATTTTGTTGGTAAAGTTATGTAAACAGTGGTAGATATTGGATTCCGCGATTCGTGGAACCGGGATGCCTATCTATCTGCATAACTTGATGACTCTTGCTTTGGGAAATATTCACGTCTTATTGATTAAAGATTTTTGGTGTATCGACATGTTATCGATTTGCCAGCCTCCCAGTGGGCGTGGCCCAAAAATCTTAACACTTCATCTGATGCAGATAAGAGCAAGTATAATAGCTCAAGTTTCAAGTCTATATCTTCAATATCGGCAGACGGACAGACGGACACCCTGACGGACATTGAATAAACTCAGTATACTATGAATACCTTTGGTATCAGAATATTAAAATCAACCATTCTTGAATTAAGTTCGAGATTCGAGCTTTTCAGATTAATGTTCTTGAAATAACGATTCGATTTTCGACTTTTAACGGACTTTGACAACGTTTCGACTTGATTTGAATAAAAGATTCTGTATTCTTCGTCTGAATAAATCAAATCAATTTTGCTGACTTTGCCACTGACCTTCCCCTGATTTATGCCATTTATTAATAAGTGGCAGCCAGTTTTAAGTAAAGAAACTGTTGAGAAACTGAAAACCATTTGAAACTGCTCAAGCAGAGGCCTCTTTCTGCCCTTTCTGTTGTAAGTCCTTCGTGCAACACTTGTTAGCCCCTTTTAGGGGCAAGATTGTTAAACAACCAGTTGTATTATTTGTAATTACTTAAGCTGATAAAATCAGTTCTTGAAAATGTGAACTATCTTAAGTTTTGTATTTGCGATGCTCACTTTTCATTCGTTCAATCGTTCAATCGTCCAACTATTTGCCACAAAGTGAAATTAATGTAATGAAAGATTTATACAATTTCCATTTGGCAAGTCAAAGGAAAAACCCCCAAGTGAAAAGCGGCCAGCTGAGACGGGAAGATAAACACATGCCAAATGAAAGGCAAAGTGAGCCAGAGTACGTAAAAAACGTTGCTATTTAGGTATGTGGGAGAGCGAGAGTATGACTGAAAGATACCCTGTAGAATGGTCTAAGACATAAGCCATAATAATATTGACTTAAGATTTACAAAATTGCATTAGCCCCATCAAGTTTTATACATCAGTTCTTAAGTTCGAATTGAATGTAAACAATTTCTCATTTTAGTCTTCTTATAAATAGGAAACAAACTTAATTTAAATTATCAAATTCCTTTTTTTAATTCTACAATTTATAATAAGCTAATATATAAAGAAGTATTATAGGTAATTTGTTCGTTTATTGTGAAGTTTTGTGAACATATAAATATGATATTATATATTGTGAAACCTCTGCATAATTGTAGATCTTATATTTTTCGAGCTGAGAAAGGCATGACATATGCTATACTTCTTTCTTTTACCATTTTTTGATGATTTCTTAAGGGTTACAGGGTATTGAGAACGAAACTAAACAACAAGAAGACGATGGACAAACCGGACCCTGCAGAGGGTGGACAGTTGGGACACACCATAGCTCAGCTACAGCTCCCATTCCCCATTCCCCCTCCCCCCACTCCCCCTTCCAACACTCCATACTCCATAGAGAAAAATTACATTAATGTGTTCTTTTTATACTCTTTTCGAAGAAAATAGTATATTAAGTTTGTCCTGAAGTTTGTAACGCATAGAAGGAAGCGTCTGAGACCCCCAAAAGTTACTGCCAATATGCTTATAAAAAAAAACAAATTGATCTAGCCATGTCCGTCTGTCTGTCTGTTCTGTCTGTCTGTCTGTCTGTCTGTCTGTCTGTCTGTATGTATGCAAACTAGTCCCTCAGTTTTTGAGCTATCGCGATGCAACTTTGCACAGACACTTATTATTCAAGGGGACAGCACATTGGTCGGAGCCGGCCGGATCGGACCACTATATCTTATAGCTGCCATACACCTCAAAGTCGGTTTTGGCCATAAATCCGATGTTTTCAAAGCAATTGCCTTAAATTTCCTTGTACACTTGAACATCCATATAACTCATCGATGGGTAAAATCGCAAATCGATTGAGTCATAAACAGCGAAGATATGCGTCATTAAATATTTTGAAAAACAGGTGCATATGAGCAAACAAAGTCAAGCGCAAGAAAGCTTTTGATAGTCTGAGCAAACAAAGTCAAGCGCAAGAAAGCTTTTGATAGTCTGCTCTTCAAGGTATTTTGCCACCGATCATCAAAACGGTTTGTGGCGTATGGCGTAAAGAGCCGCGCTAACGAACGCATGTTTCGCAAGTTCAAGTTCGAGCCTCGGCGGCGACTGATTGTTAATTTAATACTTTTTTCTTTTTCTTCCTTCCAAATATATAACTGTAATCAAATTAATTTGCTTCCAATAGCTTAGAACAAAAACAATGCCACGCGAAAAAACAAATGCTGACAAACGCGAGTTGCAGGTTGCAGGAAAACAAAAGAAGGAAATTTGTAACAGTCGGCTCTTCAAGCAATTTTGTCAGCGATCATCGAAACGGCTTGTGGCGTAGTGGGTAAAGTTGCGAACTGGTGAGCGAGAGGACCCGGGTTCGAAACCAGCGGCGACTGGTCATTTATTTTCATTTTTTCTTATTCTTCTTTTCAAATATATAATAACTGTAATCAAATTCATTTGCTTTCAATGGCTTAGAACAAAAACAATGCCACGCGAAAAAACAAAAGCTCAGTATAAATCGAGTTTGTTAGCGATTCTTAAAACTGCTTGGTGTAAGCAGTACAAAGCAAAACAAGAAAGCTTTTGACAGTCTGCTCTTCAAGGGATTTTGTCAGCGATCATCAAAACGGCTTGTGGCGTAGTGGGTAAAGTTGCGAACTGGTGAGCGAGAGGACCCGGGTTCGAAACCAGCGGCGACTGGTCATTTATTTTCATTTTTTCTTATTCTTCTTTTCAAATATATAATAGCTGTAGTCAAATTCATTTATTTTCAATTTCCTAAATTGTTTCTAATTTTTTTTTCATACATAAAGTAGCTTTAATAGAATAATTCAAAAGAAAAATTTAAATTCATTGGCAAAACCAATGACACGCGAAAAAAAATATGGATCTCAAATTCTGAATATAAGCTCTCGTATGTTCAGATTAAGTTTTATGACAATTCAATTTCCGACAGCGGCCTTGAAAGGTATAAGAGCAACAGGCACAAAATTTGGTATGTATATTGTAGTATACATATGTAATGTAGTTTTGACTTTTTGGAAAAACTGAAACTTGTATATTGTTCAATTCGGTAGCACTTATGAATGCTAAGGGACGCGTCCACGAGCTGCGGATAGTGAAACGTCCCTGTTTACATGAATACCTTTATATATTTTATTTTATATGTAGGGGTATATGTATGCGACATTAATATCTGCGAATTAAATAAGCAGT